>JASANF010012254.1:0-33942 GCA_030248245.1 Trissonchulus sp. WLG1_4 | reverse complement strand
ACATTTAGCATATAGTGAACTCTTTAGATTGAACAAACAAAACAGGCGATTATGTAGTTTATTCCTGTCAATACTAAATTGATACACTAGAGTAGATCTTAGATTTTTATGCATTCGTAAAATGTAGTATTCTTTCATTTATAGCTTTTTAGAAATTGGCACCACACATCTCCCGCCCCAGATTGGCGGAGCACTTTAGACGGCTAATGTCACTTTGTTCTTTGTTTTAACTTTGTCTGAGAAAATGTTATTGGCCATGGTCATCTCGTCGTTTATACTGGAAGCTTTGTGACTTGTCTTTTTCTCTGTAATGGTGATGCGTGCAGGTTTTAAGCGTTCGATGCTAACGGCGTCGTGTTTATTTCCAATTTCGAGAACAAATGTTTTTGGGTAACGACGAATAACTTTGTACGGGCCAGAATAAGGAGCCTCCAAGGGTTTGTGGACACGGTCGACTCGAATCCAGACGTGGCTACAGTTTGACAGCGACGAATTTTGTGCTGGAATGGGGTCGCAGGAGGGTATATTAGCCCATCTTTGAAACTGTATTTCTTGCAGATACTTAGATAATTCGTTGACGAAGTCAGTATTGAAAGTGGTAGCAGTAGGCGATATAAGGGTAGCCGGCACATGAGCTACGGTGCCCGGAACTAATTGAAATGGGCTAATGCCAGTCACAGACGATGGAGTTATACGGTATGCAAACAGCACGGTTGGGATTGCAGTTGCTACAGTTTTCAGGCAGAATTGGTCGGGGGTAAGGTGTGGAAATATCGCATATTATATCGTTTCCACTTGCGAGAGGAAATGCCTTTTTCTGAAAACTACCGTCCAGTTCTAGTTCTTTTGCAGATTTTTGGGAGTTCGCAATAGTTTTGTTTTTGACAAATCAAAGATCCACTCTGACAGCGTTCACATTGCGAGACAGAGTGTCAGCGACTATATTTTCTTTACCAGCGATAAATTGAACTTCGTCAATGAATTCAGTCAGGTACAATAATTGACGGTGTTGCTTGGGGTCAGTACTGGCTTTCTTGTTGAAGGCGCTTATGAGCGGCTTGTGATCGGTATAAGCGACTACATAGCGTCCTTCCAGCATATACTGGAACTTTTTCGTAAAGTCAAATAGTGCGTAGAGCTCGCGTTCGAAGGTAGACCACTTCCGTTGTGCTTGTGAAAACTGGCGAGAATAGAAAGCTAGAGGCACTGAAGTGTTGTCACGTGAAACGTGTAAGGCTGCGCCGTATGCAACGGCGGAGGCGTCTGTTGTCAGCGTGTAACACTTGTCCTCTGTGGATGGGTAATACAGAAGGGTTGAATCTCCAATTTTTGCTTTGAGCTCTGTAAAAGCTTTTTCATGGAGTTCCAACCACTTGAATTCGGGCGTTTTGTTGGCTGTAGGTTGAGTTTGGCGTAGCAAGTCGTGCAATGGGGAAGCGATATTAGCGAAGTTGGGAACATGTTGACGGTAAAAACCGAACATCCCAATCGCGCGCCGAAGGTCAGTGTAAGTTTTTGGCGAAGGTAGACTTACAAGACTTTCGATCTTATCTTGTTTTGGGCGTATGCCGTCAGCGCAAATGCAATACCCGAGAAAATTCAACTCAGTTTTGAAAAATTCGCACTTTGCAAAATTGATTTTTACGCCGTGACTCTGGAATCTTTCGAATATAATGTCTAGATGTCGTTCGTGTTCAGTTTTGTCCGCAGAAACAATCAAGACGTCGTCGACATACCCGAAAGAAAAGTCTAATCCTCGTAAAACTTGGTCAATAAAACGTTGAAATGTGCAGCCAGAGTTGCGGAGACCGAAAGGCATTCGGACAGACTCGAACAGTCCGAAATGAGTGGTAATTGCTGTCTTGCAAATGTCTTTCGGCTCCACCAAGACCTGGTGATAAGCTTTCACTAAATCTAGGGTCGAAAATATAGTGCAATTTTTCATATTCGCCGTAAATTGAAGAATGTGGGGTAGGGGGTATCGATCTGCTACAGTAATTCGATTAAGCGCTCTATAGTCACCGCAAGGGCGCCAGTCCCCTGGATTTTTCTTTGGGACCATGTGTAAGGGACTGGCCCACTCGCTGGATGATGGTCGAATAATGCCGTCTTTCAGCATTGATTCGAAAAATTTCTTTGCCACATGCAGTTTTTTTGGGCTTAATTGTCTTGCGCGACTGGAAACTGGAGGGCCCGTCGTTAAAATTTTGTGGGTAATTGAATGTTTTGGGGGTGTTTGAGAGTCGAAAGTTAGCGGCGAAAATATGTCTTTGTACTTTGCGCAAAGTTTGCGGATTCGGGCATCTTTGTGATTGTCAAAATCGAAAACAGCACTAGAATATCTTGGTATCTGCGACATAGTTAAAGCAACTTTAATGTCAGTAGTGCTGTCTATTAGGGTTCGATTATGACAGTCAATAACTAGTTTGTTCTTTGACAAAAAGTCCATTCCGAGTACATTATGTTCAACGTTAGCAATTATAAATGTATGTACAAATGATCTGCGAATCGGTCTTAGCGAAATTTCACAAGTTACTTTGCCAAAAACAGTAATATTTGATCCGGATACAGTTTTTAGAATGCAATCGGAATGTTCAATAACAAAACTGGGAATAAAAGACTTTTTAATCAACGAAATGTCTGCTCCGGTGTCAATTAGCATATTTACAGGTTTATCGCAGAGTTTCGCGGGAATAGTTAGTAACGCACTGCAGTGTACCGCGCTTACCGCAGTGGGGGAGGGTTTCCCTGGAATGGAGCAGGCGACGAGCTCCGAGAGGTTGGGTCAATATGATGCGGTTTGGGACCAGGCCATTTGCACCAAGGTTTGCATCGTCTTGCAGCCGGTCCGTAATAGATGTGAAAACGGCAAATTTTGGGTTTTTGACCGGATGAAAAAGGAAAAACAGCGCCGGTTTTGGAGTTTTGGTTCGAATTAAAATTGTCATTTTGATAGTTTTTGCGATTGGAACCTGTTGCCGTAGTGCCGTGTGAGACAGCGGCTACAGTTGATTTTTCAACCATTTGCAAAATTGTATCTGCCAATAATGCAAAGTCATCCCCCCGTAGGTGCAAATGTCCCGCTAACGCTGCTCTAGCTTGAATTGGAACAGCGTTCAAAAGTTTGTGTTTTAACAGGTCGTCGTCTGCTTGTAGTCCTATTTCACCCAATTTTCGGCTTAAGCGACGGTAAAAGAAGCTAGG
This sequence comes from Trissonchulus sp. WLG1_4, assembly GCA_030248245.1. NCBI lineage: Eukaryota > Metazoa > Nematoda > Enoplea > Enoplida > Ironidae > Trissonchulus > Trissonchulus sp. WLG1_4. The sequence continues at coordinate 30,738 of JASANF010012254.1, read as the reverse complement.
TTTTTCGCCTTGCAGCGACACGTCACCTAGTGCTTCCTCAATCAGTTCAGTTTTAGTTTTAGTATACAGTTTTAAAATGACGTTTTTAACGTCTTCGTAACTGGCTCCTAGGTCGGCAGGTAGATTCAAAGCAACGTCTTCAGGTAGGGCAGCAAGAACATGGTGAAATTTTGTGCTATTGGTCGTAATTTGAGCGAGAGTAAATTGACTCTCCATTTGGCGAAACCAAATGCTAGGGTTCTGACGGTAGAATGGAGGTGGCTTGACTGCGACGCGTGCTACGGAAGCCGATTCGGTAGCATTGGCCGCATCAGCCACGTCCATTGGCGGACCGGGATTGCGTTCAACATCGCCACTAAAATATCAACCATCAACACCATCAACAGTAAAATACAGAGGTAAGTTGCGTGGCGAGAGCTTGACTGTTGGATGCTCCAAAAAATGCAAAAAGGAGACATACCGGTCTTTAGAGACAGTTTGGAGTGAACAAACGCGGACTGCGCGGGAGTTTGTGACGATAAGAGAGATACCGCGATGAATCCGCTGTTGTACCATGGCGCCTGCGTGTTGGGGAGAGCAATGAAACTTTCTTGTTCGGTGAGCTTTGCAGACAGGCGCACCATCAAAAAGATGAAATAAAAGGTCTTCATGGTGTGCGAATGACAGGGTCACCAAAAATATAGTGAACTCTTTAGATTGAACAAACAAAACAGGCGATTATGTAGTTTATTCCTGTCGATACTAAATTGATACACTAGAGTAGATCTTAGATTTTTATGCATTCGTAAAATGTAGTATTCTTTCATTTATAGCTTTTTAGAAATTGGCACCACAAGTACACACTGTCGTATCACCTACTTTTACTTTCGTGCGATTTTTCACAAACTGTTTTCAATTAAATTGAGAAGCTATATTTGACACAAATAAGAACCACAAAACAAACAAAAATTATTACGCTGGCTTTTTACCAACTACTGGCTCTAAACTATGTAGCCCGTATCCCTATGTGTAGACCTAGTTTTAGTTTTGACAATAAACAAGCCCAACCTGCGGCAAAACCTTCAGTAAGTATGAAGAATTATGTTCAAAAAACCTGTTGTGCAGCAGATGCATCTTATTGTGAAATGTGTATGCAAAAGTTCAATGCGTTTTTATGCAATCTTACAATAAGTTGTTTATGCAAAAACTGGAAGTAGTTTTAATTATCTTACAACAAATTATGTAGGAATGGGTTGTTTTGATGAGTGTATTCATTCTTTCATGACCAAAAATGACTACAGTTCGCAGGAAACATAAGATGCTGCCAACAAAATTATCTGGTCAAATGTTGGTACTATCAGCAATGTGACACACGCGCACTATGTGACACACATGAACTAAACAAACGCACAACATTTTTCCAGCTTACAGTGTAACTTTTGCACTAGACAATGATGTGACGCTCGCGCAGTAGCTCTAATATGCAAAGCAAACTAACGCACAGACAAACATTGCACTACAAGCCCAGTGTATTCCGCCAGAAATCAAAATTAGAGACCTGTTGTGCTGTGGCACAACAGGAAAAATGACTACAATCAACACCGTACACAAAACAGTAAATTAATGCCAGTTACAACCGCTTAGCGGCTGCTGTCAAAGAAACTACAGCAACCCTTGCTGATAGTAGTGGTGTTAGATGAATGGTGGTCCAGAGAAGAGGTCAAAGTGCAGAACATATTTGTTCTGTATACAAAGATGAGCCTGTGCTGGTATTGAGCTGTGTGTTTTCAGGTCATTTCACTCAGCTGGTGTGGCGGGGCACTCGGGCGGTGGGACACGGGGCAGCCTACTCCAGCGATTGCACGCATTGGTATGTGGTGGCCAACTACTCGCCACAAGGCAACGTGGGAGGTCTCTACGCACATAACGTGCTGCCTCCGAAACAGCACTCATTCTAACACCAAACTTTCACCAGCATAGTTAGACAGTTTCCTATGCTACTGTAATCTGTGAGGAATTAAATCTTTTCAGCTCATTCGTTGCATTTGAATTGGTTTTGAGTGCTAGTAGTTTGTTTATAGTTTTCAAGTTTGACCCACTAGTTTATGTTTACAGTGAAATATTTAGAGAAAAATAACAGGACAGTTTAACAGATGAGGATAATTCCGGTTTTAAAGTTTTAAGTTGTATTTTTTCGCTATCTTCTGCTATCAGGAAACCAAGCCGCTGACAGGTTTTCACTAGTAACATAATAAAGACATAGTTTTGCTAAATTTACCAAACGCAAATTGCTCAATTAACGTAGAAAACAGAGTAGCTATATTCAGGGTACTGGAGTGACTATTGAGCCTGGACTTAAGCCATCGCAAATCAAATTCCAAAAAGACTGCAGTTGCATCCTATATTTGCTTGGCAATAGATTTTCACTAATGAAATGGGTTGGGCTTGTAACTGTGACGTACCCAGTAGAAAACTAAGTTGCCTAATAACTGTACGTCAACCCGAATAGATTGAACGATTGGAACACACAATGTACGCTTGCCGCTGGCTGATCTCCTCAGCGATTGTATTGCGCACTTGCAGAAGCAATTTTAAGCTTTCAGTACAGCTCACAGGACTAAATCGCGCTTAAAGACACACACATTGTATTGGCTGTGTTGTGATCCATAATCAATATTGATTCGGAGTCAGTGCATGTCCTAGCACAAAACGTATATATATTGTGCAGCCATCTGTAGCAGCAGAGCAGAGCTGCCACTCATGAATCCTGATTCTTGGGACCCATGGACTTTTTTGGATATTTTCTCTGTAACAGACTCAACCAACTATGGTGTCTCGGGCCATGACCTCAAAACTGGTTTGAAAAAAATATAGACAAACTATATGCAGCAGTTTTTACAGGTTTCAAAATTTCCTAGATTGCAGTAATGTACAAAAGGAGACAGTCATGTTTTTTAGCAATTTTTATTACCTGTCTATTAATTTTTGTAACAGGACATACTTGATTAATTCATCAATTATCTAACTTTCGCAGTTTCAAACGGTGCACCTTTCAAACTAGTCCGAAATGTAACACAGTAGCCTACTATCTGCAAATATGCACGCAAAACACTCGTGAGATTCTATTGTATCAAAAAACAACGTGTACAATACAATATAAGCTCGGCGATAACAAAAAATGAATAGCACCAAGACCTCAAGAGAACAATTATGTCATGTATATACATACACATAAAGCACCATAATGCACATATAAAAATATGTGATTATATAAAACAAAATAGGTAATGAATGATTTCATTATTATCATATGACCATACGTTTTCTTGCACAAAGGTTTCGATAAAACGGAACATGGTTAATAAGTAAGGTTACAAATAAAAGAATCTGACATCAAAGCAAAGCTAAATGTCAAAAATAACGCACATTGATACTAAGATGACACCACAACGGCCGGGCTCTAAAAAGGTGTTCAGTTTAAGTCTCGGTCTAAAACGTTCTTTTGGTATGTATGTATGAAATAACTCGCAGTGCAAAATGCAAAGTGCTCTTTCAAGGCATGTTAATTAATTGCGTAGGTATGCAGGTGTAATGATACTACATATGTAGTTTATGGTTGGATTTCATATCATTTAAATGTTTGAAAAGTGTTAATTGTGAAAAATGAACATCAAAATTTGTTAGTGGCTTCATCTAGGCAATGCTTCATATATGCAAAACAAATTGCGTAAGTTATAAACAACAGCTTCTACCCATACTAATGTAATTGTTCTAAAATACCTAATGCCGTATTGCAGCAATGGGCCTATATATTCCTTTACCGGATTAAAGGGGTAATTATAATCGGACTAAACGGTTTAAAAACTAAGCTTAAAAATGCCATTCCAAAACCTCCGGATTAAACGGACTTAACTTCTAGCGCGCTGCTTTTTAATCGGACTAAACGGACTCAACTATGCGTGCTAATGTTAAGCGTGCATGGTAAGTCCGTTTAGTCCAGTTGTAGTTTTGGAATGGGGTCAGACTAAAATTAAGCCGCTGACTTATTTTAACTCGTTTAGTCCGTTTAGTCCTATTTGTGATTCCAAAACCTCGGATTAAAATAAGTCCAGTCCGTTTAATCCAGTAAAGGAATTGGCCCTAATATTGGATTGAGGAGACCCGTATGACGTTTTTAAGGCATGAAGAATACTAAAATGCTTAACTTGAAAGTATATATCAGGAAGTTTCACTTGGAATAAAGTTAGGTACTTTTTGACAGCACTACAGAATACCACATGAATACCTAGATAGTTGAAATGGATGTACTCAAAAATACAAATAACAAATAAAATTATACATTATGTACATAATCAAGTGATGAACTAACAACAGAATCAATAAATAAAATTGTACATTATGTACATAATCAAGTAAAGAACTAATAACAACAGAATTAATAAAGGAAATAACAGTTTATGGGCCTGATCAAAATTGGATTTCACGGATTTGAATTTGTTTCAATTTGTAAATTCTAATCTCAACACGGCCATAAAGAATTAGAAGAATTGTAACAAGTTGTCTGCAGGTTGATTAAAAGTAAACGTTAAATTATTGTTCAACGTTAAAGCTCAATTAACGTACAGTCGGTTTCAAATGAAAAAGGATTCTAGGCGTCGGGATTAGTGATGAAACCGGACGCGTCGGATGATGTCATCCGACGCTTCGGATGATGTCACCCGACGCGTCGGGTGATGTCATCCGACGCGTCGGGTGATGTCATCCGACGCGTCGGGTGATGTCATCCGACGCCCTCGGTTATGCAATCCGACGCCTAGAGTTTTTCCAGACAGTAATTAATTAGCTGTCAAAGGTCAGGCCTAAAGTTCTGAATAGGGGTGGCTCTTTCAGTGAAAATTATGAATACTACATCATTTTATTGTTTAGCTTCTTTAACTAAAAATAAGAATTCAGTAGGTAAAATTATCTTATATTTCAAGTAAACATCTATTAATAAACATATAAAAATAATCTATAAAAAATTGTACATAACTCGTTGAGGAGTCACCCTCATAAATTTTTCCTGCAAGCTCTCCAATTTCTAACTCTATGATGAAATGCGACGCCCAGCCAGGCCCGTCGGATGATGTCATCCGACGGCCTCGGTGATGAAACCCGACGCGTCGGATGATGTCATCCGACGCGACGGATGATGTCATCCGACGCGACGATGTCATCCGACGCGTCGGATGATGTCATCCGACGCGTCGGATGATGAAATGGCGTCGGCCAAATCCATTTTCATTTGAAAATGACTGTACAGTTTAATGAAAGCATACATTGTGATGTGATCCGTTGAATCTGTTTTGCGAAAGGCCTTAAGATAATTGGAAAAGAACTAGGCGGGATTGGCAGTGATGGTGGCAATGTCTGGGGCTGGGGTTTTCCCTGGCTCGGGACTGCCCTCCTCGTCGACGTCGGCAGGGGTGGAGCTGCCGGCCTCGGTGTCAATCTGGGAGATGGGGGGATCGCTGGGGTCAATGTTGGGGATGGCGGGGGCCTTCTCCTTTTGGGCCAGCTTGCCGCCCGCAAAGGCCAGCGCCACGAAGAACAGGGCCCCCAGGACCAGAGTGACCACGCTGCCGATGGCCAGATAAAGTCCGGGGCGGACGATGGCGTACCAGCTGACCAGGGCGAAGATCTCTAGGAAGTAGACCAGGCAGGCGAGGGTGACGCGGTGGAAGTGGGTAGACACCAGACTGCCGATGGGCGCCGTGACCACCGAGAAGGGCACAGACACGGACAGGTACTCCCAGGCCTCGCGGCTGATGCCCTCCATCATTAGCTGGCGCCAGAAGAACGCAATCATCGTGTTGATGGCCATCAGGACCACGCTCGTCGGCGTCGCCACCTTCTCCGTCACCTACAACCAACAGAACGATATACATTGTACCTATAAACGTTGGCTCCGGAATCAACTGACTTTGACTCCGTTGTCTGTAGCAAGTTTAGCACAGTGATACTAGAATTGGTCCAATCGCTTCCTTTTTTGTGTCAAACACTATGGTCGGGACTCAGAAAGGGTTTAAACAAAGAGTAGCCCACACAAACTCATACTTACGGGGGTAGTGTCGCGAAAGCAGTCGACTTTGCGTGGCTGTAAAGCTTGTTCAGTAAAATGTTTGAAACTCTTCTTTCTACATTTTCAAAGTATATGTTAAGGCAAATGATTTTGTCAAGTTTTAGGTAAATTGGTCCAGCATATCAGCATACAGTTTGTAGTAAAGTCGCAAAGTCGGAAAAATGACGTTTTGAAAACCTATTCACATTCGATAATTTCGCTACAATTTTCTGTCTATTTGTTTAATTTGTTTATACAGACTTAAAGCCCAAATGCTGTAGTTTACGCACACAAAATTTAGTGCAAATTTCTTTAGTATTTTGTGAGTTATACTTTTTTGAACTGTGAAATTGTCATGAACTGTGAAACACTCACAGCAACAATGATAAACATGATGAAAAATGGTGAAAAATCTAGAAGCTTATTTTGAAATCTAAAAAATGTACCTTTATATTTATTTGTCTTGTTTGTTGAAAAAAAATTGTGCGTTGACAAGTTATTTGCACATCACAAGCTATGATTCACACTCGTTTTGCTGATCTTTCGTTTCTTTTTTGTGTGATGTCTGGTTTACAAATGGCAATTGGTCCAATATATTTGTTAATATCGGTAGTCTTGGGTCAGGAAGTGACTATCTGAGTACCATACAGCATTATACTAGTTGCTCAGTGAACATAAAATTTCAAAGCAAAAAGCTCTCTTTTTGCAAACTATGAGCAAACCTGCTTTGGCGACACTACCACCTTACAAAGAGTAGCCCACATATGTAGTAGGGAAACAATGTCACTCGTTTCTGCCTATCCTTGCCAATTGGCCGGAACGATGCTCCAGTCGAAATAACGCTTTAACGTCTTCGTACCAGGGGAATCTTCCTCTAATCAACACATGTTTTAGTAGAAAGGACACTACCCGTCAGCCCTGCTCAGTTCAACGCAATGCCAGCTCAGTGGCTTGAACCATTTAAAAAATGTGACACTTTACCCTGTCCCACATAACAACTATTTCACATTTGCACACTAGTGAAACCTGTCGGCGTTATGTTTCACAGAATCAGTTACTTCATGCTGGGCGTACCATGAAGAGCAGAGTGAGGGCAGAGAAAGAGCATATGTCGACGCCGGAGCCGGCCATAGCCGTGAACAGCCCCCCGATGCCCCCGATGAAGAAGAGGACGGCGGCCTTCCAGGGACGGAAGTGGGGGATCTTGTCGAAGGCCTTGAACTTGCGGCGCCGGTTGGCGATGAACAGGGCCACGGCGAACGCAGCCCACATGGACACGAAAAACATCTTCTTGTAGGAGTCCGGGATGTGCGGGTCCAGAAACTGCAAGCCCAGGATCAGCCCCAGCGCCCCGCCCAGCGAGCAGAACAGGATCGAGCGCCACTCCAGCTTCACGCCCATCCAGAAGATCGTGAACGTCGCCGATGTCATGCCTGCAAACACAAACTGCAGTCTGTGAATGGCCAAAGTGCAAAAGTCTAACATCTATTTTTTTTCAACTACATCAACATTTTCACTTCAAATCCATTATCATTTGAATTCAACTTTTACTACTATTGAAAGCCAACACCATCTCTGGAATGACTTAATTTAGGTATCAGAAATGAGCTCACCGAAGCTTTGAATCATGCAGGAGAAATCTCTAGCTGTTGTGGCAGCCACTTTGAGCGCCAGCGTCATGACGGGAAAGGCCACTGCGCCACTGCCTTCGCAAGTCGCGCCTAGAACAGTCACCACCATGCAACAACCATTAGAGCCATGCAGTCGCCATAGAAACAAGTGGAATCAGCTCAATGCACGTCCTAGCAGCAATCACCGGGCTGTCGACGGTAAGGGACCGTTCAAGAGGATATTTGTGCTCAGGATTTCGCTTCTCTTTATTGACACTACATGCTTACCGGCGACAAAAGATCCAAAAATCATAGTGATGGACATGAAGTATCGGGTGGGGAAGTATTGGAAGAAGTTGTGTCGGATGGCCAGACACCACCAGACCAGGTGGAAGAAGATGGGTGGGATTACAAGGCCAATGGCACGACGGTGGTTGTTGAGGAACCGCTTGGACCACTTGGCGTCTGGCGGAAGCTGCACCACTGCTCGCTTCTCCAGCAGTTGGCCTACAATCATAACAGTTGTTTCAGAGATATTCAAAATCCCATCCTCATGATTTAGCTTCTGACAAATCCTCCACAAAATCATCGCTCTTGCAAGCAATTATAGGTCGTCTATTATAGGTACCAGTAGATCTTATGCAAGACCATTCGTTTGATTTTCGTTTATTTTTTTCTTGATTTTTGTGGTTGCTTTAACATTTTTAGGTAATATAGATTTCATATAGGTAGGTACCTACATAATCTACCTAAATACAACACTTTTATTGTAATGAACATTAAACAATTACCTAATTAAAAAAGAATAATTGCGAAACTGTACCTTGCCAGAAATACTTCATGACGAACTTTTTGGCTTTGTGGGCCACAGCTTCACCTTCTGGAAGTTTCATGTTCGCGCCTGAAATAAAATATCTACTCAATACACTGTTTTTTACTATCAAAGTAATAATAAACTTCAACTGTGATTAATTTTTTGCCCTTTTGCATAACTGATAAGCAAATGAATCAAAGTTCAATAAACGATTATTAACGGAAACGAAAACGGTAACATTACACTTAGCTGAAAACGTACCTGACAAGAACGAACGGAGCTAAGACTTAACGTTGAGCCGAGACAGATACAGACGAAATGGAACTGTATTGCCGTTAACAGCAGCAGACAGAAAATTGAAACTATTGGAGACTACGGTAAGAAAACTTTATATATGCAGAAGTTTATTAGAACTGAAGCAAAAAAGTTAATGCAAAACTGGATATTTCTAACTTTGCTCCTGCTATTCGCATGCGTTAGACTGGAAACAACTTGTTTTTGGCACAAAAACAGTGTCAAACTCAGGTTTTGACAAAATAAATGAAGTTTGGACATTATTTTGACTTGCTATTAAATCATTTTTAATGCGCAAGTAAACAAGAATTCGCCTGAAGCGCTGCTTTTTTCGACCTTTCGGATAATGAAATGTCGTAAACACCCTAATAATGAATGAAAACAAAGTTTTGAACTTGATTAACAGTAAATCAAACTCTTACCGGAAATTTTCCGTTCATTCATAAACTGTAACTAACTACTTTAGAAATTACATAGCACGGTCAAGACATCTATTTAAAAACGTTAATAACAAAAATATTTCTGCTAGACCACAGTCTTAAATCTTGATGGCCCGGTACATATGTAGTAGTTTTGAGTTTTGACTTACCGATAAAATATCGAAATTAACGCAAGTTTTTGAAAATTTGAAACTTTGAGAAAACTTTGAACGTTTTGAAGATGCAACTCTTGGATGGGATCGGTTTCATTGAACCGGATGGAACGTGAACCGAAACCAAACCGAATTGGTGTCGGTTCCAATCGGTTGGTTGGTTCCAGTCGGTTCATTTATTTTTTCCTGTTGGGCCACAGCCCAACAGGTCTTTAATTTTGATTCTGGTATCTTAACACAGTGGTAGCGTTAAAGTGTCAATGTGCGGAGTGTGTTTTGCACGTCTTTTACCTTAGCTATGCATCTGTCACTATTAAAATGCCTTGTAAAATCAGTGTGTTGCTGCTTTAGTGGTTTCTGAGAATGTAGTTTGAAAATGCAAAAGTCTGCCAAAAAGGGCTCGACAAGGAATCGACGAAGGTTGGGAAACCTAACAGATCCCCTCTATGTTGCGAACCTAACAGACTAAAAACTCGGCCAGTCTGTTCTGATGCTTCAATAATCATTATATGTTAGAAATCGACGATAGTATTGTGTTCTTTCAAACTGTCATAACTTATTTGCAACAGAGCTTGCAAGATAAATGTGCAATTGTATATGCATGAGTTAACATGAAGTTCAGTAATTTATCTTTATTTAAGATTTTTAATTAAGTAACTAATCTACCTTTCAAGTTTCAAATTCCGATTGCCGAAAGCTTCAAGCTGAGAGTTTGCAGTTTCAATGGCTGTAACAGGATAGGCTTTTCATGGAAAACGTGCAAATTAAGAAATAAACCTTTCGCTGGCCCAACAGGTATACGATGGCCTCCGGCCAATGTACTTAAAAGTGTATGCTTGATACTTACTGAATACTTTTGCCGAAAACTTAGCTTGTTGTCAACAATGTTTCTTTTCAGTTTTGTCTGTACACTTGGATCAATGTAGATCTCTGCACATGCATGAGTGGAACAGTGATTTATATTGGTGGAGTTTCGTAAGTAAAACCAAAAAACGGAAAATTGAGTTTTAGATCTTGTTGTTGGTTGGAGAAAAAAGTACTAAACTAGGTTTGCCACTGGTCGCCTCAGACTGAATGATGGTTCCATGTCATGCAAATAGCAGATCAAGCTTCCAACCGTTAGTTAGCGTGTACACGCGGTTACTAGACTTCGAAACTAACCGTGTACACGGGTAGTGATTTTGTAACCGTGCCCAGCCCTAACCCAAAACATAACTTGACCGGTCCGAACTAGTCAGTGCATGTTCGCTTATAAAGCTCATGTGCTCGCTCTCCCACGGATACCGGCTGAAGAAGGTATTTATAACCCTAAACCCTTAAGGCGGAAGGTAAAGAAAAAAACTGCAGACAATTTTATTGGCGTAATAAAAACATGTAGGTCCCTAAAAGGGACAAATTCCGATGTAGTGGCGTAAAATTATTAGATCATCAATGGGTTTGGTTAAAAAGAAGTCAATTCTGCTTCATAAGTAAGGTTTCATAGGTAGATTGAGCAGATAGCTCAGTCTGGAAGTTTTGAGGTCAAATTTGGACAATAAAAACTTTTGTAGGCAAAAATAGCTCAGTTTGATGTAGTCTATAGGTAATAGTTGATGTAATAACTTGGCTTGTTGGTCAAAATACGGTCCCTTCTTACGTTTAAGGTAATACAGTTTGTCGTCAAATCTTTGGTTAGTCTATTAATTCACAGTCATTTCGATTCGCGGCTGAAGTTAGAGTTGAATTCGTTGTGGCAAAAATAACTGGGTCTGGGTAAGCAACTGATTAGGTAGGACAGCTAGGTTTGGGTTTTGGGAGTACTCCATTTTTTTAAAGTAAATTCGGGTTGTCTTGTGACAAACCACCGGTAACAGACCCAATTTGCTGAAAATGTGGAAAACACAGCAACGATCGCGTACACAGTAAAGACACTTTTGTCATTGTATTTATAATGTTGTAAAATGTAAAAAAATGTCAAAATGTCAATGTAAAGATATTGTACAGATCGGCACCTGGCGGAATGCCTTGAGTAGCATATGTGCACTGAATCTAAATCTGTGAGTCTGTTAAATTGCTAACCATCATTGAGAATACAACAACAGTAAGCTGATAACATTAGTATAGATAAGGACATAAGGTAATGTAATGGTTTACTCTCGGTTCACTCACACTCATTGTTTTTGTTATTTGATGCAGCAATTAATTTTTGAAACTGGCAACTTTCCCGAGTCTCGGTGAATTTTAAAATGTTTGGTGTTAAAATTTAGTAGTTTTCGGGTCATGTTTTGCAACAAATTGCCGCCGCCCCGACACTTTATCGCTTGCGCGAAAAACAACGTATACATGCCGCGACTGTTCTCTGATCTGATGCTCAGCCTGGTTTTCCACAAGAATTTGCAAACTAATTTGCATATTTGACTGAGCCCCGCCTATAAAATACAATTGGCTCCATTGCCTATTCTAACGAACAATGATTGGTTACACGCTGTAGCTAATTTACATATCAACTTGATTGGTCAAATTAAAACATTTGTGTCTGTCAAAAGCCAGACTGACAACGACTGGCAGGGGGGGCCTCAGCGAACAAAATCAATATTGATTGATAAATAAAAGAATTTTTTACGTAATTTTAAAGAAAGGTCGATTTAAGTCATGCATGTAAGTTTGTAATTTATTTTCAGGTTAAAAATATATTTTTGTCACTATCAGCCCCCATTGGCAGGAAAAAAAAGACTGCCATATATTAGGCCTATGATAAGCATAGGCCTTATGGTGGCTCGTAGCACCAAGCATGTACTCTTGGTGCTACGAAATGATTCTAAATATTCCGCCTCTAGGCGGAATAAAAATAAGTCCACAATGGACAATCAGGGGCAAAAGAAAAGCCTCCAGCTACGAAAACAGAAACGCTCAATTTTAACTTCATATATGAATCGGAGTTTTTGTGTAATGTAAATAAGGTTTGCGAGTTGCGACACTACCGTATAACCAGTTCATCATTTCATTACCTACTAAAGATATTGGGTGGAATTCTAGACGGGTGATTAGCGTCTGACTAACTTAATCAAGCGCTAAACGCTCGTTAAACACCTTGACTATCTTGATCAGTATTCTAGAAAATTTTCTACTTATGTACGTACATCTGAGTGTGTGTGTTTTCATGCAAGCTGGCTAGTCAGCCGATTTTTTGTATTGAAAACGCTCTAAAATGAGTGATTAACTAATCAAGTGTTTAAACGCTGACTAAACCTTATTCTGGAAGACTGATCAAGTACATAGTGATTATCTTTTAGTCAATGATTATCTTTTAAGCAGTGATTATTTTTCAACTGACAAAGTGTTAATTCAATTAATGTTTTATTTTTTTGAATAACTATTTATCAAGTATTAATCATTGATCATAATTATTAATACTTCATAATTATTTAGTTAATTAATTATACGGGTATCAGAATAAACATGCGGTCCAACCAGACCAGTCGGGCTCACCTGACCCGTTTTAGGGTGGTGTTTTACATAGGCAAGCTATATCTGTGTCGAATCTGCACAAGTGATAAACTAGACAATGCTGAGAGCAGCTAAAACTGGGTATTTCTCTCAAAAAGTGTAATTTAGTCGGCTATTGGCGGCTATAGCTAAATCGCCTCTTTTAAGAGTTCTCCACTTAATTAAGAAAATAGTGTCTTGTTATACCAAAGTTTTTTCAGTCAAAATAAGGCTTTCTGGAATTCACCAGAATAGTCACGCAAAGCAATAGCCGCGGCGAAACTGTGTAAGCGGAAATACATGCTGAAAATTGTCACAGCTGCCAACGGCTAATTTACAAATTATTGTTAGTAATTGGCTATGAAGAGCTATAGCCGAATCGCTGTTTTAACGAGGCGTTTAAAACACGTGAAACATGACAAATTTGCCGTACTATTGACCCTATGAGTGACAGGTAGTCTTCAAACACAAATGTTGTGGTTTCGGACCACCAAAAATATAGGCAAAAAATCTTCGAAAAACATTAAAATTTGAATTTTAAAAAATATTTAATAATTTAATTTTGTTTTTTGAAGTTCTTCTGAGATCAAGAAAAGTCTATTGATGGCAAAATTATGCTATTCGGTTCAGTAAATTCCATTTTCTGTTAACTTAGACTTGCCACAAGGCTCGTGAAGTAAAAACTGCAAAATTCTTTGCGAAACTGAGGCACGAACAAATAGAGAAACCCACTTTTTGAAAGCAACTAGCTGGATTTCACTCTTACCCAAACCAAACAGGTTAAAACCACAAAAATTGTCATCGTGTTTTCTTCTAAAAACAGTTCGTAACTTTCCCACCGTGACTTGTGCAGTAGCATGGAAATAGAATTAACAAGCCCAATTTTCGGCAAAAACATTCAGTAAGCAAGAAGTTTTAATTTTCAAGTACATTGGCCAGAGGCCATTGTAAACCTGTTGGGACAGCTAACATGTAATTTTTGATGCACAAGGGTAACGTAGTAAATCTGTCTGCTAATCAGACGGCAAAACCTTCAGATTTCGTTCGATAGGCATGCATGTCGTTAAAATTTCACGTGCAAAGTTTCCAAAGTTGTAACATAGGCACCTTATGGAATAAATTTTAGCAGGCATTCTTAGCTACAAATTACAAGACGGCAGAATGGTCTAGTGGTTAAGCTGTTGTACTCATAAACCGAAGGCTGTTGGATCTATTCCGGGGAAAGCAATTTTTTGCAATTTACCATGCCTGTGTACTGTGTAGTGTGAAACGGCGGAAATTGCAAAGGCAGTACAATAACAGAAGCAAGCCAGCAAGGTAAGTAAGTAGGTAGACGGGTGCGATTTGACGGAGGCGGACGTGTAAAACAAACTCCGCACATGAGCAATTCAACGTTAGCAGCGCACTAACAATCCAAAATCAAAATTAAAGACCTGTTGGGCTGTGGCCCAACAGGAAAAAAGTATGCGAAAAAATGCTAACACGATACGTGTTCAAACTGCTTTTGGCCTAGTACCAGTTCGCAAACCACCCCGGTTCGCAAACTTTTTAGTTACGGTCCAACTTCTCTCAGGGGCCCGGTTCGCAAACTCTGACTAGCGGTTCGCAAACTCCTATTTAGTCTAATCAACACCTAATCTAACAGACACACAAAGACCAACAGAAAATAAACTAAATAAACGCATAGGGGGAATAGACGCAAGCTTCATTAGCTTGTGCCACGCTTTTTGTGCAGAGCGGGTCTTTTTTGTGCTTTTTTAGCTTAAAACAATGCAGACATTGCCAGTAAGTGCAATCATTTTTTGTCGACAGTTTGCTAAATTCATAACAAAAACTAGGCACTAATACAACCAAAAATCAATACTATACTACAACAACACTGGTTTGTCAAATTTGGAATTATCATATGGTGGGTCTGGAAAGTTTTCACCCAATTCGGATACGAAAAGCAAACCATGGAGTAATTATGAATAGAATCCCTGTCTATTTATACTGTAAAATTGATATTATATTGCCCAAAGTCTCCCGCTGATAATCGTTTTAAAATTTACATTCATTATCTGCAACTTGGGAGGTGAAATTTCTATGCATTCAATTTCTTTCAATTGTTTGCTCAATGAACTTTGACGTTTAACAGGTGTGTTGATGGGTTAATATGCAGGGCGTAAGTATATTTTGGTAGTACACTTTCGTAATAGGTCTTTGTTACGTAAAAATAATAAATACGTAAGCTACTACATATGTCGGCGTACTAAAAGAAAGTTTGCGAACCGGCACTAATTAATAATGAGTCGAAAAGTTTGCGAACAGGGCCTAAGTTTGCGAACTGGGACCAAAAAGTTTGCGAACCGGTACCCAATCCTGCTTTTTAATATATATTTATAAAAAAGTACAAGGAGCACTGTTTGGTTTTATAGTTAAGGAGTTAAGGAGTTTCATAGTTTGGCTATATTAAATAGCAGTTTCGTCAAGTTCAGTTCTTTAAGCGATATACACGGACGGCCATTGCTAGTTAACAATAGCTCGCCTTCTCTCACCCACTCGCTTTGTTAATTAAATAAATTTGTGTACACTTTTCTGCCAGATGTGTTTTGTTCATTCCAAGGCAAACTACGTACCTGAAACAACATGTCTATCATTTGACTCCCAACCCTTTGCTTGTGCCATGTTTTTCAGTAAATGCCGGAAGACAATTTTTGAGCCTAAAGCTACAGTCTTTCCTTACACAATGAACCAGACTCAAATTTTTGTATTGCCTAAAAAGAAAGTTTGCTAACGACAACATCAATTTGAACAGCATTTGAATGTCATTTCACAATGACGCATTTATTTCTAGAAATAATATTCACTATCTGTATTTATGTCGGCAACTTAGTAAACGTAGTGGTAACTGTTATGTATTTTTGTTAATGAAAAATAAAACTTTGGCAAGAGGCCGAAGCAGTTTAACAAAAATGAGCCCACTTTGCTCAAGCAAAATACCCGATTTGATTCATATCCAAAGTAACCGGGTTATGACCAAGAAAATGTCCCAAAGTTTCTCCCACAGAGTTTGTAAATTTTACTTGGCGACCTGTAAATATTCACTAACACTTGTCAAATACAACACCGGGTTTGACTCATACCTAAATCATATGGGTTGAAACCGACAATGAAACAAAGACACGCAATCAAGGAGTATACGCATTTCGAACACACACTTATCTTTACTTACATCCGCACATTCGCACTGATCAAACAGGCACAAACGCAGACACAACCCTCACCAAGATTTTATTTCACACATAATTTGAGAAAAGACTGCTGCACAAGGCATAGGTATTATCATTGAATTAAGCCCGTACGCGCACACACCTATAGTTAAGTCTATCACACAGCCTTACGTTTTGATCTCTTTCTTGAACCAAACTGTCTCATTTTATTAAAATGCGTCTTATTTCACAAATATTAATCCTTCAATTACCTTCGTACCATTTTTTAGCCCAATAATGTTCAGAGTTCTTCAAATCAGAGTTTTTTCGAAAAAATGCATAAATTTCATACAAAATAAGTTGCATAGATTTCTGATTAAAATTTGAATACATATTTTGGTTACCGTCTAAATTACTATTTGATACCGTCTAAACTAGTTTTGCAACTTACTGCCGAGTCCCGTCTATACCAACTTTTGACCTTTGTCAGAATGGGGCAAACTGTTTGACGTCTCAACAGGCCAACAGGGTGGCTAATTAAAAATAAGACCACCTATGCAGGATATACATGGCGTATTCTGGGCTTGTCTACATCTGGGTTTGTTTGAAAAATAGATTGCTGTTTAAATAACAACTGTCAGCCAATCACTGCTAAGTTCTGCCTACTCAGCCTATACGTACTATTGTATGAAATTACAAAACCTACTGTAGAAATTGATACAGTACAAACTTTTCGAATTATTTTTTTAATTAAACATCATAATCATTCAAATTTATTCATTTATATTAGCAGCACAATGACTCAAAGCAGATAAATAGTTCAGAATTGATCGCAAATAAATTTCGCCTTCAATTCGACGAATGCGGTCGTTCAAACGTTTGTAAACCAAATTGTTTGAAGGAATAGCATGTCCAGCGATACGACCAGTAATTTTTGTGGAACAAATATCGTATTCGGCTTTCAAAGCTCCAACAAATTTGAAAAACGACAAGTGTGGAGTATTAACAATCGTATTACCTTGAGTCAAATCAAAAATCTATTTTCCCCAAGATCTGTTTGAGCGTGATTGTGGTTCCCGTTCACTCGTGCAGCACCTTCCGTGAGGATTGCTGTAGCCGGGCAGGTGCTTCGATTTTGGCATTTCAAATAATATAACTTGTTTGGACGTTGAAAGCTTTTGGTAATAATGTAACAATTGATAACATAACCTTTACCCTTGGTACTCAGGGAAATTTCTTGTTAACCAAGCTGCGCACATTGTTACAAATGAAGTGAATGAAGTTATTTTTATAGTATCTTTGACCACCTTTTGCTGTTAATGTGGTCTGGTCTCGCTTTAGTTGGTCTTGTCAATTGCATTCATTCATTTATTGTATTTTTGCCTAAATTTTAGCCTTAGGGTGGTCCCGACTCAGGCGGTCGTGACCAGAACGTGCAATTACAGAATAATTTTTATGAATTACAATGGTTGTGCGTCATAATTGTAAATTTACAAATAAACTTCGCTACCGTAATACTGGGTAGGCGGAGCTTAACTGTGATTGGCTGCGAGATCTTATTCATATAGCCAATCCAGTTCTTAGACAATCCCAGATGTAGACAAACCCAGACCAAAACATATACATACTTATGTACATGACCTCCATGAATACCAAAAATGTGTTAAATAAAGGATAGTAATTTTTCGTACCTGCCAAATTACTTATATTTACCTCCCTCACTAATATTACAGAGCACTTGAAAATCCTCCTTAGTAACCTTTATTGTGATGTAAATACGGCTCACTTATGACACATGCATACACACCAACACACACACTTAGTAATCTTAAGGGGGGGCTACCTGTATAAGTGAAAACTTTAGGTTCTCTGATTCGCTTCAAATTTTAGAATTTGTATTTATTTATCATAGTATTAATTTGAATTAGAATTATTTTATCTAAAATTGAATTTAAATACTGAATTCAGAAATGAATTGTACAAAATTTGAACTATGCGAAAGTCGAGCATTCGCAAACTAATGGAAATAATGGCTGTATTGGAAATTTATTACATATTTGTCGAGCACAGGAAAGTCGATAAAAACTATATTCTTTTAGAAGTGGTTTAAATAGAGAATTGGAGTAATTAATGTATTCGTTGGTGGTGTCATTTGAGTCTCATTCCTTGACATTTCATTTTCATTCGTTTTATTGTTTTCATTCTTTTTATTGTAATTTTTACAATATTGTGCGGACACGTAGTCAACCGTCTACATCAACTGAGTATAGACTAACAAAGGTCACACAAAGGTCACTAGGGAGGAATTTGCAAGTACTTTCTAATATTAATGAGGGAGATACATGGAAGTACTTTGGCAGGTACAAATAATAATTTTCCTAAATAAATAAAAATTTATGGCACAAGCGTGGGTCAAGGATACAAGATTTAAGTTGTACTTCATTGTTGTTTACACGTTGTTGCCAGTATAGTATGCCTAATTATTAAAAGTTTGCAATAATAAGTGTTTTTAAATAAATTTGACTGTGATGAGTATCTTCTTACTTCACATGTGTCTATTTTGAACACTAAAATGACGGCTTCTTGAAAAAAGTTACGTTTGTTGTTTGTTAAGTTTGTTGTAAAAATGCGAGAAAGCATAACTGCATATATCAAGCTCAATTAACTTGCTGTTATACCTTTTCGTTGTTAGCATACTTTTCTAATAGTGTTATTACCAAGAGTACATAATAGTGTCTCACTCTATATAGAAGAAGAGTGTGACACTCTCCAACCCGCCTGTGTTCTAGCACAGGCAGATGCGCTGGTCGTTTTCAGGCTACATGTTGACATTCTGTGCAACATGTGGCTGGCCAATCAGCGCGTAGATTCTCTGCGAAACACACTTTAGTATATAATCGCTGATGCGTTGATAAGCATTAAGATGGGATAAAAGCTTAAGAACTCATTATTTATTCATAGTCAGAGGGATAAAAGCTTAAGAACTCATTATTTATTCATAGTCAGCTTGCAAAAACATTAAAAAAGGTTTGCAAATACCTTTAGGGATATTTTTGCAAACTTTCAGCGAAATTAATTGAAAAACTTTTCAGATATAAACTTTTCTCAATTTCTTAAATGTTTGTCAATCAATTTCGCTGAAAGTTTGCCCAAATATCCCCAAAGGTATTTTCAAAATGGAAAATTATTATTTGTACCCGCCAAAGTACTTCCATTTACTTCCCTCATTAATATTGGAAAGTACTTGCAAATTCCTCCCTAGTGACCTTTGTGTGACCTTTGTAAGTCTTTACTCAATTAATGTACACGGCTGATAACGTGTCCGCACAATATTGTTAAAATTACAAAGAAATGCGACTCAAGTGTTTCCACGAACGAAAACATTAATTACTCGAATTCTTAATTTAAGCCACCGTTTAAAGATTATATTTTTACTATGCCCTTTGTTTTTGTGTGATATGGTGTGCAATGACGGCGTATTTTCATTCTCTCGACCTTCATATGCTCGACAAAAATGTAACAAATTTACAAAACAGCCCTAAATTAGTTTGCGATTGATCGACTTTCGCATAGTTCTAATTATGTCAAATTCAACATGAAATTTATTATTTAAAAATTTTGCCTTATACAAGTAGCCCCCCTTAAGGTCACTAAGTGTGTATGTTGGTCATAAGCCAACCGTATTTACATTACAGTAAAGGTCACTAGGGAGGAAATTGCAAGTACTCTGTAATATTAGTGAGGGAGGCAAATAGAAGTAATTTGGCAGGTACGAAAAATTACTATCCTTTCAAAATTTTGCAAGCAGACTACAAATGAATAATGAGTTATTATCCTTTTATCCCTATCCCGTTTTATGATTGGACACGTGCACAGGCGCCTGGCCAATCAGAGAATAGAAGCTCGCTTCTGATTGGCCAGCGACATGTTGCACAGTATGTCAACATGTAGCCTGAAAACGACCAGCGCATCTGCCTGTGCTAGAACACAGGCAGGCTGGAGAGTGTCTCACTCTTCTTCTATATAGAGTGAGACGCTATTATGTACTCTTGTTATTACAAATAAAAATAATGCATTATATTTGTTTTGAATGTATTTGAACTATATTTTCCTAGTTATTCTGCTGCATTTACATATCAATCGAATAAGGCTTGTTTGTCTTGGCTAATTACTAAAGGCCGACATAAGAGTTTAAAACGTCACATAAGTTGTTAAAATGCTGGCGTTTATGCTTATTTTGTTTGTCACAACAGCATATAATATGTCCTAAACTGTCCATTTATTTATAGCAAATTATATTCTCTTGCAAGAGTGATAAATTTTTGCAATTAAACAGATGAATGGATTAATGTAACACTAAATTTGTCGAGCATTCGAATACACTAGGAATATAAAGACAGACAATACGGGTCCAATTTAAGGGCTGACGATCATGCAAAAGTCGAGCAATCGCAAACTATTGTAACCATTGGCTGTTTTAGAAATTCATTAAAGTTTTGTCGAGCAAATGAAAGTCGAGCGAATTAATGCTCACCAATAAAACAAAACAGCCCTTAATTGGTAGCGGATTAAAAATTTGATAAAATGATACATTTGATAAAATATGACCCAATCCACCTGCCTTTTAGTTTTCTGCATATTGTGCCCTGCCAGCTGAATAAATTTGTTGTTTTTGCCTTATTACTCTGGGTTTCGTTCTAGATAATCAAATAATGAAATGATAATAATAATGATAATGAAATAATGAAACACTAAAACTATTCTTGCAATAAGTATTGGGTCACAATGTCACACGGCACTGCAATAAAAACAGATTAGATTCAAAGTCGGGCTTGGGTCAACAAAGCGATCAGTCGAAAGGGCACATCAGTCGCCGTAAAACACGGGCATTCTCCTGGCGATGCAGAGACACTCGTGATTATAGCACGCCGCTCCGTCGAAAAGAAAGGACATGCCCCCTCTCAGTAATGTCTTGCGGCAGTGCACCTCGCAGTCGCTGTCTTCAGAGCATCCTGCAAACACAACAAAGGCTTGGGCTGTTGGACAAAGTTGAAATCAGAATCAAGTGTGCCAGAGCACGGTGTAGAACATTTCACAAATCATACATACAAACCGTTAATTTTGACATAAAAATAATCCAACTATTTAAAATTTAGTCACCTACAAATAATGCGTACATCAAACATAGGTTACAGTATCGTTATATTTGTTAGCACGTTATATTGTCTCACTCTTATGGAAGAAGCATGAGACACTCTTCAGATGCCTGTGTTCCAGCGCAGGTAGATGCGGTCGTCGTTTTTGGCATACCTGTTAAAGTTTTGTTAAACAGGTAGGCAGCCAATCAGTGCGTAGATTCTTCGCGTAACACACTTTAGTATATACCTAATCGCTGGTGCATAGAGTAAGAAGTAATACTAACAAGCAGCAATTTTATGCAAAATTTATTGATTGATTGAAGTTTTGATCCATGGCCACAGCAGTATTGCAGTTTTGATTAACAACAGTAATTTTCAGTGTAGCTATATAATCGGTCAAAAAGACATCAGCTAAAACAAGCTAAGTTTTCGGCAAAAGTATTCAGTAAGTATTAAGCATACACTTTTAAGTACATTGGCCAGTAGCCATCGTAAACCTGTTGGGCCAGCGAAAGTGTACTTTCTCGATTTACATAGTTTCCATAAATAACTTCTCCTTTTGCAGCCAGTTTAAACTGCAAAATTGGAGTAAAGATCTTTCAGCAATTGGAACTTGGAAGGTGCAAATTAAGTGCAGATTGATTACTGAACTTCATTGATTTTTCTTTATTCTTCATGTTTACTAATGAAACTATGTATATTCTGCAAATTTTAGTTTTAATATCTGTTGTAGGAAGGATATCTATTTGTAGGAAGGTAGTATATACATATATTGCTGGATTCCAATAGAATTTTTATTATTACTTAGTCAAGCATCAGATTATCAGAACATGGTTATGGGTGCATGTGGTCGAGTGGTTAGTTTGTTAGGTTTGCAAACCTGCGGTGACATCGTCGATTCCCAGCGGTTACCTTTTTGCCTCACTTTTGCATTTTTAAATTTATTTCTCAGCAAACGCAAAAGCAGCAGCTATTGAGTATTAACAGGCATTTAATTGTGACAGACGCAAAGCAACGGTATAGGACGTGTAAAACACACTCCGCACATTGACACTTTAACGTTAACACTGTGTTAGGATATCAGAATCAAAATTAAAGACCTGTTGGGCTGTGGCCCAACAGGAAAAATTCCTTCAAAAGAGGTTTAACCTGTCGCTAACATTTTTTCAACTTTCAGAAAAGTTTTACGGTATTTTTGAAAAACTGTTCGTAAATTTTTTGTCAATTAGAGTTAAATATAGTATGTTGAAAAAAAGGACTATTTTTTGAAAAAAGAGAAAACAAAGACGTGTAGAGTATCAAGGCTGGGACTTTTATGTGGGCTTGGAAAATGCTAAGCATGCATCACAACACCCAAGTCTTGTAGCCACAATTATGAAGCCATTAAGCCTTGTTTCAAACATTTCACGACAAAACTTTATCGGCACCTCGCTCACGTGGCCATCCCGATACCATATTTAAACGTAGGCCTCCAAGTTTACCTGTATTCGACACCCACACACGGTTTCCTGGTTTACCCGTATTATAGGGGTTGCCAATCCTCACCGAAAAACAGAGGGTTTTCTACCGCATGGACCCACATCTAATATTGAATTGAACACACCAGAAATTTGATTAAGAAAGTTTTTATACCGAAACTACATAAAAATTAAGCTTACAGAATAAACAAGATTCTTACAGACAATTTTTGAACTGGGCTTCAGCCTGTATATGTAATTTGATTTAGGTTCAGTTTAAAGTAAAAATAAACAAGTAGTTTGTTAAGTGGTTGTTGTCATTACGTTTACTCGACCAATTAAGTACAGAGAAATCCGTCATGCCAAAACATGATTAAAATTTTTTGGTTGCAAAGTTGTTTTCTACTCCCTTTGAAACTACCGTGAAGGTGCATTTCACTTAGTTTTTGGACGACTTTTGCTTCCTTATTAATGCTCAATTTGAATAATTCTCCAAGTAATTAATTCATTACCTGGTTTTCGATAATTTAAAACATCAGTTAAGAAAAGTTCATGTTTACCGCCTTAAAAACAATAAAAAACACCTATCCGGCCTTTCAGGCCATACACTAACCCAGCTAGCAAAAGCAAAACTAAGCTAGCTGGTTGGCAGCTAGGCCACCTCACAAACATAACGATAAAATTAATCATACACACGCACACAAATTTGCTACAGAGAATACACTAGAGATGGGATTGGTTCCACTTTACCGGTTCCGGTTCCGGTTCCGGTTCCAGGGTACCGGTTCCGGTTCCGGTTCCGGCTCTAGAAAATTGCCGGTTCCCGGTTCCAAATTCGGTTCCACGTTATTATTGATGATTTACCTAAGTTTTTTCCATATTCATATTTTACATGTTTTTGACGCTCTGATGACTTGACAAAATAGCCTGAATTTTAAAGATCATACAGAGGACTACCTGATCGATATAATCGCTTTTGTACTGTTTTCTGTCGTCTAATGTGATGTCGCATGTGAGCGCCCACACAAAATTATTTAACCTTCTTTCCAATCTTAAGGTGGCGCTCCGAATAACTGACTTTGGGAAATAAAACATTTCAGACATGTTTTTATGCCTTCGGTCTTGAAGAAAGTTTGTTCAGCAGTCAATTAGGTTTCGATTGATAAACATAACGTGTAGATTTGTTGAACATATCTTTATGACCTCAATTTTGATGTGGCAAAATAATTTCCCAAAAAGTAGTAAATGGTTTTTGTTACTTTTTGAAATGGGTTGCCATAGCAAATAATCCTCCTTAACAAACTTTAGCTTTCAAAATCTTTCAGTCAAGTTTTTTGTTGTTGTTGTTGTTTTGTTGTGTTTTTTAAATTAGACTAGCTTTCATTTGATATAACGTCAAATTTTGGTCAATTTGAAATTTCAATTCTTCAATGGGATAAAATTTTTAAATCGATATACCAAAAAATTCTATATGACTTTTAGTACCTTTTAAAACAGTTTTATGCAGCGAATTGCTAGCTGCAATTTTTTAAAAAGTCGTATGTGTAAGCAAACCTTTCTAAAAAAATTTCCAAAATACGTTGAGCAACATTAAAAAAATACGATTTTTCAAACCAATTTTTTGTTAGCTACTTTTTGGCTTCTGAAACTTTTCTGAACTGATTTTAGCACAGAAAAATTAGCTCTATTTTTTAGAAAATACGTATGTTTCAGGTTTCTGAAATTGGGCTATAGCGTAAATTTTTTTTAAGATTATTGTCAGCTGCGAAAACTGATCCGGATGAAACTTTGCAAACTGTTAGAGCAGATACATATGGAGGCGCGGAGCTTCATGAATTGTAATTATTTTGATTTGGCTCAATATGATAGGCTTTTTAAAACGTCACTTTTGATAGAATTTAAAATAACTAAAAATTTATTGCAAATAACAAAAATTCGACAAAAATGGCACCTCGACAAGATAATTGTCTTTAATTTAAGCTATAGATTGTTAAATGTGGTTGAGGCACCATTGAGATACGTCATTTCAAAAATTAGTCAAATTTTTCAAAATGTCAATTTTGATGCAGTTATAAAATTTGCTAAAATGTTGCGAAACTCATCAAACTTTGCAAAAATGTTTCACTGGTGTTCATCTTGATTGCACTTACGCAGAAAAGCTCGTATCACGAAAAAACAAAAAATTATAGCAACTTGACTTATTGGAAGTTACTCAGAGCGCCCCCTTAAGGCCTATTCACACGAGGGCGCATTTTGCTCCATGGCGTACGCCATGGCGCATTGCATGGCGTACGCCCATGGCATTGCGCATTGCATGGCGCATGAGCGGGTGCACGAGCGGGCGCACACGCACACTTGCCTATTGCATTGTGTGAAATAATGCAGCTGGCAGTGTGAAAATAGAAAGCGCCCGCTCATGCGCCCTCTCATGCGCCCGCTCATGCGCCCTCGTGTGAATAGGCCTTAAAGGGGTGAAAATTTGTCGACGTGAATGAGCTGTCAGAATAATGGCCTCGGAAAAATTGCCAAAAACCACTTGTTTGAAAAAATAAGCCTAAGTGGGAAAATTTTGCAAAAGTCAATTGAGTTTAAAGCTATAAATTTTTCTCACTTTTGTCACTATGTAGCTATTGATTTCCGTAGTGCCATTTTAGACTAAACGCTGTAAGAAACCATTTTTTATGCTAAAAAATGCAAAAAATTTTATAAAGCTAAATTAAAGCTTTTTATCTGTAAAAAATATCCGCAAAATTTTTTTGAACTGTAGAGAAATTGAATAAAAATTACCAGTTTTCGAAATTTAGCTTCAACTAAAGCTGAAACTTTAGAGATGACGTAATATTTACAATCAAACAAAATTATGGGTTGCTGGACCTCTACCCGCCGACTCGATCCAAAAATTGAACCAACCCGTTTTCAAATGTCATGGACCCTAAGCTAGTCACCAAAGTTAGCAGAAAAAGCCTGCACATAAAATATAAACTATGGCAGGTTCGGTGGCAAAACTAAATTGCACAGACAGAACTGTAAAAAATAATTGATGATCAAAGAAAAATAATCAAAATAATAAAAAAAATCCAAAAATAATTGATATAAAAAATAATTGATGATGGAACCGGTTGGAACCGGCACCATGCCGGTTCCGGTTCCGGTTCCAAAATTGCTGCCGGTTCGGTTCCGGTTCCGGTTCCGGTTCCGGTTCCATCCGGTTCCAGTGGAACTGATCCCATCTCTAGAATACACGTAGACGTGCATTTTACGTACTGCAAAACAAATGTAAAGTCCTGTCGCTACTGAGGTAGCGACAGGAAAAAAGTAATAAAATGTTAACTCATTATTAAAATACAGTATAGTTGTAAAAAAACATACTTTAATGTACTAAAGTATGTTACGCAGAAAATCTGCACGCTGATTGGCCGCCTATCTGTTTAACAAAACCGCAAAGGCCTATTCACACGAAGGGGCATGAGCGGGCGCATCTGCGGGCGCACACGCACACTTGCCTCTTGCATTGTGTGAAATAATGCAGCAGGCTAAGTGAGTACAGCTCCTGCACCCGTTCGTGCGCCCGCTTATGCTCCATGGCGTGCGCCATGCAATGCGCCATGGAGCAAAATGCGCCCTCGTGTGAAGAGGCTTTAGCAAATAGGACGAAAACGACGAGCGCGTCTGCCTCAGCTAGAACACAGCCAGACACTCAGGACACACGAAAGTGTCACACGCTCACACCACACTGTTCTTCTATACAGTAGAACACTATTATGTACTCTTGATTATACTGAAAAAATGTTAAGTGTGTAAAAGTGTGAACTTACCATTGGTCAAGTTCAATAGCGAAAGTATCACCATTGAATATAATATAAAGTACATCACTGCGTCTGTAACTGGCTTCAAAAATTCCTATTACCCAACTTGACAAGAAATTTTAGCTACCTAAATGTCAACTTGATACACGTTTGGACAATAACGTTTTTTCCGCATGAATACTTGAAAAGCTGAAGTCCAAAATGTCACCATCAGCTGGAGGCTTTGCTATTTGAAATGAGCTAGTCGCTAGCTGATTACTGATTCCGCTCAGCTTTACAGACTTATCGTAAACAAACAAAAAACTGATTAGGTGCGTCTCGCTGGGGTTTAGTTCTTCTTTCAAGGATTTGCCATCACAAACAACAAGTGAAGGATTTCATACAACATTAGTAGTATAGGGGCAGCATCTCAGACCTTTTTGGGTGGGGAGGAGCCGAGGAGCCTATCTTTAACGTGTAAAATCCTGCGAAAATCCCCCGAGGAGCCTATCTTTAACGTGTAAGCTCCAGTCAGGCTCCAGTCTAGCTCCAGTCTAGCGAATTGGGTGTTTTTTTTATTAAGCGTATTTTGGAGTTATGAGCTGTAACTCAGCAATTAATTGGCCGATCAACCTGATCAATAGGTCATTTTATAGGTTATCATTAGGGCTACAAGTCCATATAAAAAACTTAATTCTTACTCCTATTTTATGGGCAGATGTACCTAGTTTAGAAAACCTAGTGCAAGTTTTTGGCTAAAAACATACCGCACATTTTACGGGCATGGACGATTACTTAGCCATTACTTGCCCGATCAACCCAATCAATACGTCATTGTGTAGACTATCATTAGTAGTATAAGATGATATAAAATTCTAAGCTCAATTCCTACTCTATCAGTAGTAATGACTATTTTTGTACAACCCACTAATTTTTTCAAACGCTCATGTATATACTGTGTGGCTAAAAACATACCGCACATTTTACGGGCATGGACGATTACTTAGCCGTTATAGGTCCGATCAACTCAATCAATAGATCATTGTGTAGGCTATCATTAGTAGTACAAGATGATATAAAATGCTAAGCTCAATTCCTACTCTGTCAGTAGTAATGACTGATTTAGTACAACCACCTCATTTTTTCAAACATGCTCATGTACTGTGTGGGTAAAAACATACCGCACATTTTACGGGCTTGGCCATTTACTTAGCCGTTATACGTCCTAGCTAGGCAATCAATATGTCACTGTGTAGCCTGAACCCCACCCAAATCGATAGACTGCAGCACGAAGGATTTTACACGCTAAAGATAGGCTCCGGAACCCCACCCAAATCGATAAACTGCAGCACGGGGGATTGCGGGGGATTTTAGCAGGATTTTACACGTTAAACATACCACCCAATTTTCGGCTCCTGTACCCCACCCAAAGTGTCCTGAGATCCCCTCACTATACTACTTAGGCCAAACTCATACTTTAACGACAAGTATACGTAGTTTAGGAAACCTAGTACAAGTTTTTGGCTAAAAACATACCACAGATTTTATGGGCATGGACAATTTCTCAGCGGTTACAGGACCGATTGATTCGAGCAATATATCATCGTATAGCGTAACATAAGTACTACAAGCTGTTATAACAACTCAAGTCAAATACCTACGTTAAGTGAAGATATTCCTATTTTAGTAAGAGCTAAGGTTTTTGATGGTAACCACTTCGTGTCGAATGATTAATTTCTAATTGTACATAAACTGACAGACTTAGACAAGCCTATGATGACTCATAGCGACTGTCTAGTGTGACGTCATTGTGGTGATTAATGGCTAAAAGTAGGTAAATCGACACATTCCTAAGATGAGTCATAGCGTCTGTCTGGTGTCATTAGCTTTTAGCTATTTTGTGGTTTTTCTGATTGTAAGTGTTTTTGTGCGTATTTTTTGAAAAGTTTAGCTGTTGGTTAGAATTTACTAAGACAAATGATCGTTTATGTTTAATTATACAGTGATATGGAACAATTGTAAGCTTATTTCAGCAAATTTTATGCTCATTTTATCTGAAAAGGCTTAATTTTGGTAGATTTTATGGTCGTTGTGTGTTAATCATAGGCTCACGTTAGCAATTTTTGTGGTTTTATTTGATTGTGAGTGTGTATTTGTATGTATTTTTTGAAAAGTTTAGCTGTTACTTGGAATTTACTAAAGCCCATGATTGTTTAGTGGAAATTTTACGGTAATGTGTGTCAATCGAGGCTTTTTTCAGCACATTTTATGCTTATTTTGTCTAACACCGCTTAAATTTTGCAAAATTTTAGAGCATTGTGTGTTAATTATAGGCTTTTTTTAGTTATTTTTGTGGATATTTCTGATTGTCAGTGTGTTTTTGTAAGTATTTTTGGAAAAGATTAGCTGTTGGTTAGAATTTACTAAGACCAATGACTGTTTATGTTTAATTTTACAGTGATATGGAACAATTGTAGGCTTATTTCCGCAAATTTCATGATCATTTATCTGGAAACGCTTAATTTTGGAAGATTTTATGGTCATTGTGTGTTAATGATAGGCTCTCTTTAACAATTTTTGTGGTTTCATCCGATAGGGAGTGTGTATTTGTGAGTATTTTTTGAAAAGTTTAGCTGTTACTTGGAATTCACTAAAGCCCATGATCGTTTATTGTTAATTTTACGGTAATGTGTGTCAATCGAGGCTTTGTTCAGCAAAGTTTATGCTTATTTTGTCTAACGCCGCTTAAATTTTGCATGGTTTTATAGACTGTGCGTTAATTATAGACTTTTTTAGCTACTTTTGTGGTTTTGTCTGATTGTGAGTGTGTTTTTGTAATTATGTTGTAAAAAGTTTCAACTGTTGGTTGGAATTCAAACAGATGTTTGTTTTTTAATAAATTTTCACGGTCATTGTGTTAATGATAGGCTCATTTCAGTTATAACTGTGAATATATAGCTAGAAATGGTTAATATTTTGTGATTCTTACTGTTATATATGCCAGTCATAGGTTTTTTCAGCTAATTTTGTGGTTTTGTTTGGACGCGAGTATGTTTTTATGAACAGAGTGTGGTTGATTTCGAAATTTAAAGATTTTTTCTTAGTACAGCATCACTTAGAATTTTTATTCATTGACTGGAATTTGGGGAGTTCGTTCGTTTTTTTTTGGCTAATTATTACTGTACTCTGTGTAAGTTTGTATGGTGTAAGTTGTTCTTAGTCATTTTTTTTAGTTTTTGAATGCAATTTAGTTTGACCTTTGTTCGTTTTTGGTAAATGCTCACTGCCTATGTGTTAATGAAAAGCTGATTTCGGCATTATTTGTCATTATTTAGTTTGCAATTGTTAATATTTGATAAATTTATAGTCTAATGTGTTAGCGATATACTTATGTCAGCTATTTTGTGTTTGTGTTTTTGTCTAATCATGAGTAGGTTTTGTAAGTTTTAGAACAATGAAATTGCTTTGGTCGTTTTTGGTAAATTCTCGCAGTATATGTGTTCATGAAGAGATTATTTCAGCTTTATTTGTAATTAGTTAACAAACCGTAAAAATTTAGGGAATTTTATAGTCGAATGTGTTAATCATAGGCATATTTTAGCTATTTTGTGGGTTTTTTAATCTTGAGTATGCTTTTTTTATGTCAGCGTGTTTTTCAAGCAATTATTCAGTAATTTTTTAACTACGTATTAGTTTAATTGAAAGTAATGACTAATGATTCATTTTTGGGTGATTTTTATGATCTTATATTTAATCATAGTTATTTTCTAGATTTCCGTGGTTGTGAGCGTTGTTTTCATAGTTTGGTTAAGGTAACTTACTTTTTGTCTTCATGTACAAATCATAAGCTCAGTTTCAACTTATTTCATGTGTTGGAATGATAGGCTTGTCTCAGCTTTAGTTGTATTCAGTTTAAAAAACGGAACATGTTTGGAAATTTTATGTCTTATGTGTTAAACATAGACTTATTTTATCTATTTTTGTAGTTTTGTGTGTCGCAAGAAAGGTTATGGTCAAGGTCAGAGTGTGGTTGATGTCGCGTTCAGTGAAGTTTAGCCAAAGTACACATTTCATTGTAGTTTATTTTGTTTGTATTTTTTCAGGAGTATTTCTTTTTGGTTACTTTCACTGTCTAAAGTGTTGATTATATGATTATATTAGCTAAGTTTGGAACTTTCCATAGTTGTGACCGTGTTGTATAAGGTCAAAATATGAGTCATATCGGTGTTTACTAAATTTTTACTAAAACAGCAGTTTAATTTTGAATAATTTCCAGAAATTTTTATTTATTTAGCGGATTTTAAATACTCCTG
>JASANF010012253.1:0-69671 GCA_030248245.1 Trissonchulus sp. WLG1_4 | reverse complement strand
GACAGCGTCGGTGAAGTTAGATGTTGTTTTTCCCGGACAAAATTTGTGGCACCAATTCTTGCACAGGTCGCAGTCGATTGCTTCTTCGTTGTCAGTCACACCTTTGGAGCAAACGACGCAGTGGTCCACAGGTTTTGTGCTTGGGTTTGGTTTAGGTCCACGTCCACGACCCATGGAGCACACGAAAAGCTGGCAGTTGTCGTTGTCTCACCAAAACCTGAATCAAATGGGTTAAAACAAATGGCTTAGGGCTTAGGCTTAGTATGGGGCAGTATCAGGCTTAGGCTTAGGCTCAGGCCTAGGAACCAAAAAATCGAAATTTTCCAGAAAAATCCTGCAGCTTAGCCTGGAGAATCCTGCCAGCTAAGCCTAGACGATGCCTTAAAACATCATAACGCGCTCAAAACTATCCAAAAACAAATATTATAGCCGTTTTTGGCTTAAAACTTTGGCCTACGTTCACTTTCAAAAACACGGGTTAAATGCAGTTGGGGGGGAGGGGGAAATAGTGGACCTAGTTTTTTGAGTAGAGCACCTTGGGGGAAGCATTTTTGCTTCAAGAACCCCTATTTCATTTTTTGGATTTTCTGAGATATGCCCCCCCGACATCTGAACCCTCAGTGAGGGACGTTTTCGCAATTTTTTTCCGAAGCCCTTGTTTTTTCCGTTCTAATCGTGTATAAATGGTGTCAGATTATTGTTTACAAATTTTTAGAATCAAAACAAAGGCTCTTTGACCGGGTTCCTGCCGAAAAATTGGCCAAATTCTCCAGAAACGTCCAATTTCTGACCAAATTCAAACTTGGCATCAATTTAGGCTTGGGCTTAGGCTTAGGCTTAGGCTTAGTTTGGGGCTTAGGCTTAGTATCAGGCTTAGGCTTAGGCTTAGGTTCAGGCTTAGGCTTAGGCTCAGGCTTAGGCAATAAAAAATCGAAATTTTCAGAAAAAATCCTGCCAGCTTAGCCTAGAGAATTCTGCCAACTAAGCCTAGACGATGCCTTAAAACATCATAACGCACTCAGAACTATCCAAAAACAAAGATTATAGCCATTTTTGGCTTCGAACTTTGGCCTACGTTCACTTCCAAAAACACTGAAAATGCAATTTTCAAGGGGTCATAGCTCAAAAAATCCAAATTTGTGGATAGAGGTTCTATTACAAAAAATGCTTCCCTCAAGGTGCTCTACTCCAAAAAATAGGTCCACTATTCCCCCCCCCCCCCAACTGCACTTGATCCAAAAACACTAAAAATGCATTCTTCAAGGGGTCATAGCTCAAAAAATCCAAATTTGTGGATAGGGGTTCTATTACAAAAAATGCTTCCCTTAGGGTGCTCTGTTCCAAAAAATAGGTCCACTATTCCCCCCCCCCAACTGCACTTGATCCAAATGAAGTTAGCAATTAACATACTGGAATATCTTCCAAGGATAGTTGCACTTCTGCACTTGGTGTTGCCATGGTAATGATAACCAGTTGACAGCAACACCTCTTGACTACCAGAACAGTTATACAGTGACAGAGAACCAACCTGCAGTTGCTGATAAAGATGCCATGTTGTACTCGTCAAAAGTGTTTGCGTGGCAATTTCACGTTGGAAGCATGAGTAAGTGTGCGCATTGAAGCCAACACACATAAATAAATGCACGTATGTACGTAATTATTCACATGCGTCTGACTTGAACTGATTCTTATAGCAACCTATTGGTCACGTCTTTGTTTTGAATAGTTGTATAAGTTACCATGTTTGCAGTTTTAAGGGTTTGATAAGAATGCAAAAGTATGTATGTACTGAAAAAGTTCAAGGTAAAATTCCATCCCATTGGCTTGGCTTGTAGCACATCGAGTGAACCGAGTGGCGTACTGGCAGGCGTGCAGTAAAATCGAATATACCCCATATTATGGGCCATAACCAGATCGAGCCAAATCGGTTTCCGACCGTGTTGTTTTACCCCACATGTGTGCGAAATAAACACGGTCGCGGGTAAAAAACTACGGGGCATTTTTTTGCGAGCTTGTCATTTTGTCATTTGTCACTTGTCATTTCATTTATTTATCATTTATAACTTGAAGCATTTTAAACGGTTCTAAACCTTCAAAATCACAACGAGCATCAAGTTATATCCGACCTGATTATAATGAGTCCGAACGGTTTAATCCCGTATTTTAGCATTGTAAGTGGGCCTGATGACAAAAATGTGGCAGAAAATTCATCCTACACATCATTGAAGAAGAGAAGAATTAGTTTACTCACCACATGAAATAGAGTAATAAAGGGTTAACAGAAACAACAAAAAATGTTAACAACAATTTGTGTATAAAACAATTGTGTATCCAGGGTCGGTATTCATAAAAGTCGAGATAAAAAGCTCGGCTTTTTATCCGTAAGTCTGGCTTGAAGAAGCCGGGATAAAAAGCTAGGCTTATGCACAAGCTTGGATTTTTATTCGACCTTTTTGTTTAATCCAGGCTTGTGCAAGCCTGGCTTTTTATCCGAGCTTTTTATTCATAATGAAAAAATCAATAAAATATACGTGGAAGCCGGGATTATAATCCGAGCTTGATTTTTATGAATACCATAAGCTCGGCTTTTTATCCCAGCTTTTATGAATACCAGTTAATCTGTATGAAACCATTTTGTTTAGTTGTCATAATATGGCGAATTTCCTTGGAGTAAAATATTGTTCTGTTCTGTTCTGTACCACAAAGCCTGGATAAAAAGCCGAGCTTGGTTTTATGAATACGAAAAGCCGGGATTTTAAGCTTGGCTTGCTCAAAGCTCGGATAAAAGCCGAACTTGCACTAAGCTTTCGCAAAGGGGGGGGGGGGCTGCGACCGAGGGGCACAGGAAAACTTTTACCGGAAAATTTCCGGAAATTTTCCGGAAAAAAAATTTCCGGTAAATTTCCGGAAAATTTCCGGGTTTTTTCCGGATTTTTTCTTTTGTGCCCTGCCGAATTTCCGGAAATTTTCCGGAAAATTTCCGGTTTTTTTCGGGTTTTTTCCGGAAAATTTCCGGCAATTTTCCGGAAAATTTCCGATTCCCAATCTCACTTTCCGGAAAATTTCCGGACTTTTCCTGGATATTTTCCGGTCAACGCCAAACTGTTGCCGGATAATTTCCGGAAAATTTCCAGGTTTTTTCCGGAAAATTTTCGGGTTTTTTCCGGAAAATTTCCAGGTTTTTTCCGGGCTTTTTCCGGAAAATTTCCGGGTTTTTTCCGGAAAATTTCCGGATAATTTCCGGGTTTTTTCCGGATAATTTCCGGGTTTTTTCCGGATAATTTCCGGGTTTTTTCCGGAAAATTTCCGGGTTTTTTCCGGAAAATTTCCGGGCTTTTTCGGGATAATTTTCGGGTTTTTTCCGGAAAATTTCCAGGTTTTTTCCGGGCTTTTTCCGGATAATTTGCGGGTTTTTTCCGGAAATTTTCCGGATAATTTGCGGGTTTTTTCCGGAAAATTTCCGGGTTTTTTCCGGATAATTTCCGGGTTTTTTCCGGATAATTTCCGGGTTTTTCCGGATAATTTTCGGGTTTTTTCCGGAAAATTTCCGGGCTTTTTTGGGATAATTTTCGGGTTTTTTTCGGAAATTTCTCAAAATAATTTCCGGGTTTTTTCCGGAAAATGTCCGAATTTTTTCAGGAAAATTTCCGGATAATTTCCCGGTCACCCAAAATATGGCTCATTTTACAAGGGCCAACAAAATTTTTACAAGCATCTCTTGTCACGGGGTGTAGCTGTTTTCCGACAGCAGGTTCGCATATGGCATAGTCAACTATAGTGGTGCGGGAAAAAACCATATTTTCAACTTTTCGGGTCGTCCTGTGCTCCACATAAATCGGATCCATTAGTGCTCGCGGCTGTTATAACGGCCATCTTTCGTCTAACTGTTGCACTATTAAAATGGATTCTAACTACTCACGTTTCTGAGTAATAAGCCTCGAAAGTCGAAACCTTCGGGGAAAAAACCCTAATGCGGGGAAAAAACCCTATCACTTTTTTCGGTTGTTCTATTAGCAGTGAGTATAAACTCAATCTACGTATTAGGGATGGAAGTCTCGGTCTTGGTCTCGGTCTCGGTCTCGGTCAAAACCCGAGACTAACCCAGTCTCGGTCTCGGTCTCGGTCTCGGTAGTCGAAAAGTCTCGGTTTGTACCCGGTCTCGGTTTTTCAAATCTGTGAAAAATTTTCCTGTGGTCCCCCCATTGGTTTATATTTTTGGCAAGAATTTTTTTTCGGAAGTTTTCATTTCACCAAAATTTCACACCAAACAGTGAGATTCTGTCAATTTTTTCCGAAAACAACTTTACCGTGGTTGTTTAGTTTATCAATAAACACAGTACATACACAGAAATGTATGTTTATGAGTAGGTTTCTTATTTCATATTATCTTTCAAGTCTGTCTGTGTGATTATTATTATATTTTATTCTTTAGTATTAGTGTTTGGCTGCTCAACTTTTTTTATGCCATTTGGTGGCTTCATTTCACAAACTTAACTGTAACTTCCAACTAGTATGAGTTTAGCAAAAAATCTGTGAAAGTTCAACTAAACGCACTACTAAGAACTATGCGGTGACACATGCAGTTCGGTAGATGAGAAGAGAAGACTCTACTCCCAACTAAAATTTAGTCTCACGGGATTGAGGGGCCCCACTCACGA
Source organism: Trissonchulus sp. WLG1_4 (assembly GCA_030248245.1). Lineage (NCBI taxonomy): Eukaryota > Metazoa > Nematoda > Enoplea > Enoplida > Ironidae > Trissonchulus > Trissonchulus sp. WLG1_4. The sequence goes on along the minus strand of JASANF010012253.1, from coordinate 65,013 downwards.
TTGAGGGGTGTCACGCCGGAGACAAAGAATGAAAGAGCGTCACAGCGCGCAGGTCTAGTTTTTGAGCCAAACCTTTTCTGTCTTGGTTGTATTTTAGCAGAACATTGGTAATTCCAATACAATCGGAGCTATTTTTAACTAAATTCGAGCCAAACAGTGTCAAAATTTTCTATTTTCTGGCAAGAACAAGGACCAATTGCGTCTGTTTTGAAACAGAGGCCAAAATTTCACAATATTCAAGTCAAGAGGACATGGTCCCAGTCCCACACAAACGGGGGAAAGAACCAGCAATATAACCAAAATTGTCGTGATAGCTGTTATTTATACATAAGGGTGTCTGACCATGGTCTTGTAATATTACCTAAAAACTTGTAACAAGTCATCAAATCAATAGGTAAAAAATGGCAAAAAATGACCCAAAGTCTCGGTTTTGGCGGTCTCGGAATTTGGTCTCGGTCTCGGTAGTCTCGGTTTCGTGGTCTCGGTCTCGGTCTCGGTCTCGGAAAAAAAACCGAGACTTCCATCCCTACTACGTATAAACTCATCGTGTTCTACAACTCTTAGGCTGCAGTATGGAATAAAAAAATGACACAAATGACTTCTGCCGAAATATGCATTTTTTCAATATTTACAAGCATTAAAAATAAATTTTTGCGCCTATTATATATATATATATATATATATATATACGTCAGAAATGGAGGACAAACACCGCCCGCGTCTAGAATTCTTGGATTGAAGTGGTACGCAGCAGCTAAAGCCTAAATATTCCAAAAAAGGTCCAATTTTGGTGAAACATCACCAAAACAGGTTTCGTATGGGGTGTCGGGGTATGGGCCAAAACCAGGGTTGGCAGTCTCGGTCTCGGTCTCGGTCTCGGTCTCGTAAAAAACCCGAGACTAGGCTGGTCTCGGTCCCGGTCTCGGTCTCGGTCTCGGTAGGAAACCCGAGACCTGCCATAGGGTGGTCTCGGTATTTCAGATGAAACTTGAAGTTTTCAAAATTTTCCAAAATTACGAAGATTTTTTTCACAGTTTAAGTTTCCAAATAGAATGCCAAGCATGAAATGGTCAAAACTGTCTGCTCAAAAATGCCAGTTCACCGGTAACTTTGGCTAACTTCAAGTTCAAACTTTGTATATCAAGGTAGATTTTTCAACAAAAGTTTGAGGTAGAATGGATTGTCTGAGTTAGCGATGTTGCATTAATTGTATGTAGAACCTCTCAAACATATAACATATGTTAAACGAGAAAAATAGTGACCATCATTAATCAAATAGTGCTAAGTTCGTAGCTGATTTGTAACTAAAAATTTCTTCTGCAACTTTAACTAAGCGCGAATAGGGTGGCAGTTTAATTGAATTTCTTGACCCTCAACCTTTAAACGCATGTCCAATCATTACGTATGTGAAAAACCTAGGCACAATCAAATGCTTTTTGGGCTATTGGAGTGGTTGTGGCATCAAACTTTCCCCCAACATAACTGTGTCAGCGGAAGAAACTTTTCTGGTCCGTGATGATGCCCATATCAGAACTTCTGATAGTAGCACCACTGCACCAACACGAACGATTCTACGCTGGCACCTGAGCCAGACTGCCAAAGTGCTAATATATGTATGCAATGCACTATAAAACGCCCTGGCGCATGCGAAGAAGTGTGCGAAACTTTTAAAAATAACCAAAAGTTGACAGAATAGCGGGAAAATAATGCTATGTATAGATTCTCCGGCTGTCAATCACCTACTCTCTGCATCCGGTCGTCACAATGTTGAGTTTCTCGCAACTTCGCAAGTCATACACTCATATATACAACCTGACCTGGTCACTTTTTTGTAACTAAATTACCAATTTTTCACGTTTCAAAGTATCTCAAATTTTTAAAATTGAAACTTGAAAAAAGGTCCCCCAAAGGCTGGTCTCGGTCTCGTAGGTCTCGTTTGGGTGGTCTCGGTTGCCTCGTCTCGGTCTCGGTCTCGGTCTCGGTCTCGGTTGCAAACCCGAGACTTGCCAACCCTGGCCAAAACGACAAAAAACGACGTATTGCGGCCAAATAAACGGTTTTAATGAAGTCTACGCAAGTTGTTAGCCTAGACGAACCCACTTTTGTAGCAACAATGGGTGAGTTTAGCAAAAAAATATCGCCAAATAAAATAGGGTTTTTTCCCGCAATAGGGTTTTTTCCCGCACAAACTTTGAACTGTCACAGGTAAACCACAACGTTTTTCACTGTTTTTTAGCTTCAGAAATATAAGGGGAAAGGTAACTCTCTTGATAAATGCAAACGGCGTTGGCAAAAAGTTTGTTTGAAAAAATTATGACAAGTCAAAAATTTGGAAAACTTCACTTTGAAATTTTTCAATACGCAAAATTTTGAAATTTTATAAAAAAATGCTACAGACCTCAAAACTGCACAGCAATTGGTGTGGTAAGTCAGTTTGTGATGGGCTTTCTACATATACTCAAAAAGGACCTATGTCGTACATAAGGTTCGGCCAGGAAATACTAAGGTTTTTTCCTCGCAAAACGCGTAAGGTTTTTTTACCGCACCACTATATATAGAATACACACTATGTATATATACTAAAATTTTTGTAAATAAATAAACACATGATAATTCTATTTTGTATTTAACCTGCTCATTTTTGCCAAAGTTAAGCTTTTTGATGATTTCACATTAGCAACTCACTTCTACTTAATGCCAGTAACTAAGACTAATCCTTGCTCGCCAACATACTAAACTTAAGGCTTAGCACCAAGCCTCCGCTTAAGCCAGTGCTCCGAGCCCTAAGTTAAAGCAAAACAGAGCCTATATATATACGCCTAAAAGCCCATGGTCTAATTTAAAAGAACTGCTAATAAGCATGAGAAATACATAACTTTGCTGCCGCGGTTTTTTCCCACAAATGGCTTTTTCACCGGAGAAGTTTTTATTTAGAGCAAGGTTAGGCCTACGACATATATATTTTTTGGTTTCCCGTAGAAACATTGTAATATAAATTTGGGCTACATGACAAAATATAGAAATGGGGGTTTTCTTGTTTGTTGTTGTTTGAAAATGTTTCAAGTTTTTTTAAAGGAATTTTTATATATAAGTAACCCTTGAAAACCAAACAAAAATGGCCTGGAAACAAAATCCATAGGATTTGCAACCTGTTGTGCATATCAACGTGCCTTATTCTCTGAAGTAAATTTGTCATTGTCATTTTCCCGTCTAAAAACACTGCATCACAAAAACTTTAATTGGGCAAACTCTTGAAAAGTAAAGAACAGTACAAAACACTAAATACAACAAAATATACATAAATAGCAGCTATATAAAAATACAGCTACAAAAGATGTACAAAATTGCGCCAATTAGAGTATATATACACTAAAGTATAAATTACTTTTTCAAATATTCGAACTACAACTACGTATATAAAACTAAAACACAAAAAAGTTTTCCGGAAAAATCAGGAAACTGTGGCAAACCGCAAAATTAAAACCCGGAAATTTTCCGGAGATAACCCGGAAATTTCCGGAAAAAACTCGGAAATTATCTGGAAAAAACGAGGAAATTTTCCGGAAAAAACCCGGAAATTTTCCGGAAAAAACCCGGAAATTTTCCGGAAAAAACCCGGAAATTATCCGGAAAAAACCCGGAAGTTATCCGGAAAAAACCCGGAAATTATCCGGAAAAAACCCGGAAATTTTCCGGAAAAAACCCGGAAATTATCCGGAAAAAACCCGGAAATTTTCCGGAAAAAACCCGGAAATTATCCGGAAAAAACCCGGAAACTTTCCGGAAAAAACCCGGAAATTTTCCGGAAAAAACCCAGAAATTTTCCGGAAAAATTAATTTCCAGATTTTCTCGGTTCGGAAAAAACCCGGAAATTTTCCGGAAAAAAACCGGAAATTTTTTAATTTCCGGAAAATTTCCGGGAAATTTCCGGAAAATTTCCGGAAAAAGTTTTCCTGTGGGGTGGGGTGCGGAGCAACGTGCGCCACCACATTGAGCAGTGAGCCACCGCCGCTCAAAGGGGGTGGCTGCGACCCTCTAAGGGGGGGCTCAAAACGCTAAGGGGGGGCTGCAGCCCCCCCAGCCCCCGCTAAATACGCCACTGGCCGTTGGCTTTTTAAGCAGCACCCTAATATATATATACATCACCCCCCCCCCCAGAATTCGCTAGCTGCCCACGTATGGTCTTAAGGTATCTAAAAAGGTGTAGCAAAAAACTATTTCTCAAACATACATAAAACTCATCGGCTAACACTATTAACTATTGGTATTTTAAAAAAGAACGGAAACTCACAGACTTTAGACTGGCCTTGAAAGCTTGTACAGAGTGACTAGTTACGATAGCTTCATCGAGAGAATTCCAAACTTGCACAATCCGCACACTAAAAAAATATTTACGACAATCAAGTCTAGATTTAGCAAGCCGCAGCTTATAAATATGACCCCTAGTCAAATTCGAAAAAGAAAAAGTAAAAAAAATCATCAAAATTTAAGTTGATAGTGCCAGACTTCATTTTAAAAGTTAGCACCAAATCTCGAATTAACCTGCGTCGTTCAAGCGTTTCTAAGTCCAAAGTTTTCAGACGCTCAAGATATATTTTTTAGCCCGGGTAACCGTTTCGTAAAACGGCGTTGAACACTTTCTAGAAGAATTATATATTTTTTTAGCCAAGGAGACCAGGCTTCTGATGCATATTCTAACTTTGGACGCACACAGCTTGTAAATAATTTCATCAAAAACTTTCTGTCCCGTGATTGGAAAGCTAAAAATATCACGTTCACCATTTGCATCGCCGATTTAACTATATTTTGAATGTGGATACCAGGTTTCAGGGTGTTGGAAATCCAGACACCTAGATCCTTGATACATGTGCAAAAATTAAAAACATGGGAGTCATGTTGAACCATTTGTTTTGTTACCATGTCCGAGATATAGAAGAAAACTTTTTTCTAAAGCAACATTTAGTTGCATTTTTTGTGCCCATGAAAAAATTCGACAAATATCTTCATTAAAAGCCATAGAAGGATTATTTTTTCGAAAGGAAAAGTATATTTTAGCATCGTCGGCATATAGAAAAACTGACAAATTTTTTACAACTTCTGGCAAATCAGTTATGTAAATTAAAAACAAAAGAGGACCTAATATGGATCCCTGCGGAACACCAGAAGAAACGGGGAGCTGAGTTGAATAAGATGTGCCAATTTTCACAATCTGACTTCGATTTGCCAAATAGTTTTGCACCCATGATATCAATTTTGGACAAAAATTTTAGAGCAACTAATTTTTCAAGAAGTTTTGGATGAGAAACAGAGTGGAAAGTAGGGATGGAAGTCTCGGTCTCGGTCTCGGTCAAAACCCGAGACTAGCCCAGTCTCGGTCTCGGTCTCGGTCTCGGTAGTCGAAAAGTCTCGGTTTGTACCCGGTCTCGGTTTTTCAAATCTGTGAAAAATTTTCCTGTGGTCCCCCCTTTGGTTTATATTTTTTGCAGGAAATTTTTTCCAAAGTTTTCATTTCACCAAAATTTCACACCAAACAGCGAGATTCTGTCAATTTTTTTCCGAAAACAACTTTATCGTGGTTGTTAAGTTTCTCAGTAAACCAAGTATATACACACACAAAAGGTATGTTTGTGATTAGCTTTCTTTCCTCGTGCTCGTACTACATTTCAAGTCTGTCTGTGCGATTATTATTATATTTTATTCTTTTGTGTTAGGCTAGTCAACTTTTTTATGCCAATTGGTGGCTACACATAGTTCGCTGTAAATTCCAATTAGTATGAGTTTAGTAAAATAGTAAATCCCTCCAAAGGGACCTCAAAATGACAAAGTCCGACTATTAGGGCCGTATTTCAGAATTCGATCGAGAAAATGTCAGTATTTGCATTTGTGTTAACAATAAACGTCTTTTTGCACTATCTTGAGTCTTGGAGTAGCTACTAGATTTTTCGACATCACCAGACCATTTTCATAAAGTGGGTTTTACCCCATGGGTTTTTTTTACCCAGTCTTATTTCGGTCATGCCCCCCTCGTACGAAAGAAGGAGGGACCTGTCACTGCGGTCATGAATAGAGGAAGGGTAGTCCTCTGTAAAAATGTTTTTTACATTTGAACTCGCATCTCTTAGTGCTGAGAAATGAGACTCCAAAATTCACCTCCCTTGGACCCATGTCGGGTCAAAAATGGGGGGTCAGAATTTTTGAATCATAAAAAGTACCAACGAGACCCCGTTTGGATACCGCTTATATACATTTGCCTACAGGGACTGTACTATACGCTGGAAAATTTTTAGACCTGTATATACCACATACCCAAGTTCCGGAACTGGTGTGGGTTTTTTCCCCAAAAAATGGAGTGGGTTTTTTTCCCCCACCTGCTATACATGGGTGCATTGTACACTATTTATTTGCTTAGTACACTGTTTAATGTAGGCTTTTAGCTGTTTTAGGGTAGCAGGCTCGTGATGTCAAAAATCTTCGAAGTTTTTGAATTTGCTAGCTTCTGGACCATTGTCGGTCCAGCAGATTTTTAATTTTCGGTGTTTTGAGCTCCAATTTTACATTCGATGCCGCTCTGGTCAGAATATTAGCGTTGTTTTTGAACGAAATATGCTAATATGTGTCGTTTTTTCGTTAAAATTGCAATTAAGTGCATTTTAGCACATTTAAAAAAATCAAAAAGTCATTCCCCTTCGAAATTTTTTCCTGGCTACGCCACTGGGTCATTCCAATAAAATCGGAGCGATTTTTAACTAAATTCGAGCCAAACAGTGTCCATAATTGCTACTTTCTGGCGAGAACAAGGACAAATTGCATCTGTTTGGGGCAGAGGTCAAAATTTCACTATATTCAAGAAGACATGGTCCCACACAACTAGCGGAAAGAAAAGAACCAGGAATGTAACCAAAATTGCCGTGATGTAGCTGTTAGTTATATAATATACATAAGGTGTATGACCATGGTCTTGTAATTTTAAACAAAAAAACTTGTAAAAATTCACCAAATCAGTAGGGAAAAAATTGGCAAAAAATGACCCAAAGTCTCGGTTTTTGCGGTCTCGGAATTTGGTCTCGGTCTCGGTAGTCTCGGTTTCGTGGTCTCGGTCTCGGTCTCGGTCTCGGAAAAAAAACCGAGACTTCCATCCCTAGTGGAAAGCTTTCGCTATGTCAATATATATAGGACATCAATACAGTTTCAACTGTCAACAGACAGGGTCCAGTGATTATATACATGTAACGGGGTCAAAATTTTAGGGGGCCTCTCTGGCCAAATTTTGGGGACCCTTTCCCCCGAGATCGACCAAAAATATCCTAAATTTTGTGAAATTGGGTAAAATTTTCCGAAGAAAGTGCCATTTTTACTAAATTTTACCCCAATTTTGGGGACCCTTCCCCCGGCCCTTCGATTCTGGTGGGGTCCATTTTTCGATTTTTTTGTGAAACTTTACCGATTTGTGGCGATTTTTACCAAAATTTTGGCCAAAAATTGTCAAGATCGGTGTTTTTTGGTCAAAAAAGGTAAAAAAAAGGTAACAACACCCAAAATTTTGGTGCTGTTACATGTGTGCTCGCAGAGGGCTTATATACATTTCATGGGGTCGTATCTCAGAAAATCCAAAAAAGCAAATAGGGGTTCTTGAAGCAAAAATGCTTAAAGCATTATATATGCTTTTCTCAAGGTGCTCTGCTAAGAAAAACTGCTAAAACATTTGTATCCAGTTTTAAGACAAAAGGTGACGGTAGTGTTTCCAGAGCAGTTTTGGTCGTTTCGACAAGAATTTCAATGTTAAAGTTTATATAATATCCTTAATGATTTTGTATGTTTATTTTGTTTTAGTCCAGTCGAAATTGGCAGTTGGCGTAGTTGGGCACCTCGTTAAATTTCGCAGCGATGGCTGAATTTTTTCTGTCCACGAACACTGGCATCACCGATTATATTTTATGCAAAGTGTTCAAGCATCTGTCTGCCAAAGATCGTCTCAGGGTTGAAGCCACCTGCCATACGTGGCGTGGCATATCGCGTAAACTGCCACTAATTGCTGAAAAGCCACGTCTCAAGATTCTGTTCAGTGGTCGCTCGCGTGAGGCGACGCTAATTTTTCAGGGAGCCAGTCTTCAGACCCCGTTTCCCATCGACGAAATCTCCATCCGTCCAACGGCTTCGGTTTGGTCCCCGCGTCTTTCCAGCGAAACAGCACTGCCCTACAGCTCAGGACTCGACCATGACTCGTTTGTGAAATGTACAGACTGTTTTTTGCAACGCTTCGGACCTCATATCAAGGAATTGGCCATTGGGGGGAAGGATTTTTGCACGGATATTTTCGGCCTGCTGCCCAACTACCGGGGACTTTTGGTTCCGGATTTTTGGCCCCATCTCGCTCGTTGCTGTCCCAACCTGGAAACTCTCAGTATTTTCTATATGAAATTCACCGACAATAGTCTGGCGCTGATGTTTGACACCCTGGCTGTTTGGCAACACCTGACTTGTCTCTGTCTGCACACGGTGGCCACTGAAACCAAAGATTTGCCCGGACAGGAATTGTGGTACAATCAGCTGGCTGATGCTCTTTACAATCTGGCTCCAAATGTAAGGCTGAGGCTAGAATTCGCAGTAAATTTTTTACTTAAAAGTTGGTGAAACACATTTATCTAGGGATGGAAGTCTCGGTTTTTTCCGAGACCGAGACCACGAAACCGAGACTACCGAGACCGAGACCAAATTCCGAGACCGCCAAAACCGAGACTTTGAGTAATTTTTTGCCATTTTTTACCTATTGATTTGATGACTTTTTACAAGTTTTTAGGTAAAATTACAAGACCATGGTCAGACGCTTTATGTATGTATCCTTATGCACTAACAGCTATATACATCACGGCAGTTTTGGTTACATTCCTGGTTCTTTCCTGTTTTTTTGTGTGAGTGTGTGGGGCCATGTTTTGCTAAATACTGTGAAGTTTTGACCTCTGTCCCAAAGCAGGCGGTATTTGTCCTTGTTCTCGCCAGAAAATAGCAATTTTTGACACTGGCCGAATTTAGTTAAAAATGGCTCCGATTGTATTGGAATTACCAATGTTCTGCTGAAATACACCCAAGATAGAAAGTTTTTTTTGGCTCAAAAATTAGACCTGCGCGCCGTGACGCTCTTTCATTCTTTGCCTCCGGCGTAGGACCCCTGTGATTGGGGCCCCCTCAATCTCCTAAGACTAAATTATAGTTGGGAGTAGAGTCTTCTCTTCTCATCTACCGAACTGCATGTGTCACAGCATAGTTCTGAGTAGTAGTAGTAGTAGTTTAGTTGAAATTTCACAGATTTTTTTGCTTTTTTTTTGCTAAACTCATATGTGAAGCAGTTATGTATGTGAAGCCACCGCCACCAATTGGCATAAAAAAGTTGACCAGCCAAACACTAATACTAAAGAATAAAATATAATAATAGTCACACAGACAGACTTGAAAGATAATATGAAATAAAAAACCAAATCATAAACATACATTTTTGTGTGTGTACTGTGTTTACTGATAACTAAACAACCACGGTAAAGTTGTTTTTGGAAAAAAATTGACAGAATCTCACTGTTTGGTGTGAATTTTTTGTGAAATAAAAACTTCCGAAAACAATTTCCTGCCAAAAATACAAACCAAAGGGGGGACCACAGGAAAATTTTTCACAGATTTGAAAAACCGAGACCGGGTACAAACCGAGACATTTCGACTACCGAGACCGAGACCGAGACTGGGCTAGTCTCGGGTTTTGACCGAGACCGAGACTTCCATCCCTACTTTATACATAGCCTGTCAGTCAATTGCATTCTGAATTTAATAAAACTATCAAAATCATATATATGCGGGTACGACAAAATTTCTGGGCAAGAAGAGCTACAATTTTGACTCTTAACCCATCTCATAGACTTGCTAAATGCATGCTAATAATACGAAATATGTACTATAATATAATACTACATTATTTTTCAGGTGGTGTCCCTTGGTCTATCGGACATTCCGTCCGTGCTGGCCGAGTGTTTGTGTGAGAATTTGCGTCTGGAGCCACAGCTGGAACTCTACTACCGTCCGCACCTGTTCGACATCGATACAGCGGCCGGGGTGGAGGCCAAATACCTGCCCATCATCCAGCTGTGCGGCTCAAAGTCAGCTGTTAGCGTCACGGTCAATGACAAAATATTCGTCACGCAGAATATGCAGGCGAGTCGTTCAGTGCATTAACTATGTGGTGAACTATAATATTATATACATGTAACGGGGTCAAAATTTTGGGGGCCTCTGTGGCCAAATTTTGTGGATCCTCGTACACTTTGATCGACCAAAAATATATACCCAAAATTTTAGCAAAAGTGCCATTTTTACAAAATTTTCGGGAACCTCCCCTGGTTCCTCAATTTTGGAGGAGAGTCCCCCTTCATACATATGAGGTGAACCAGTGGCGTATTTGTGAAACTTTAGCAAGCGATTTTTTCGGAAAATCGGATGAGTGTTGGAAAAAATATATATTCAGCAGCACACATGTGCAGCTGAGAAAATAAGGTGGTGAGCAGACTTTTTAAGAAGAGGGGTGGGTTCAGGTTGGGGGGGAGCAATCCCCCCTCTCCCACTTTTATTTTCAGCAACTTAAATATTCTTTTGAGTTGTATATACAAGTTAGTAACTTTAGACTGGTTTTTATCATCACTTACTAGACCTGGACAATATTATATATACAACGTGCATAAAAATGTCACTTTTCACAGACATAGTGCAGTGGACACAGTAAAAGTTTGCTTAGTGTATTCAAAATATTTAATATCTAATAATTACTATAATTCAAGCTTTTGTAACATAATTTATATTTATTTATTTATTTTATAACAAATTTTTTTGCAGGTCTGGCTGGAGCTGTTATTTTCGTGCGACTCGATCTACTCGGTGGAACTGGATTTCATCAATCGTCATTCGTTGCCATCGCATTTCTTCCGACAAGCCAGCCGTCATCTTGGCAATATAACCGAATTAAAATTAAAGGTTAAAGGGTGCTTAGTTATTTGGGCAATTTTTACTGCTTAATAAACTTTGCAAGTTTTTTGTCTATAGTTTTTTTATTTTTTCACTGCGTTAATGAAATTTTAGTTCTGAGTTGTTGGCACATTTGTATACACCCTTGATGTTGATGGGTTTGTCTGACCAATAAATGTTGAACACAGAGACAAAAGACACCTTGCAAAAAGGAAATTTGAGCCAGCTTTATTGGTAAAAATAACAGAAACGTTCAGATAAATTGTTTATTAGGGTAAAAAAGGGGTCTGAGATAAGGTATGTATGGGCGAAGTTGTATGGAAAGCCATTGGTGACCGGGCCGTTTAATTTTTTGTTGAGTCTTGGGCGCGTAAGAATTTTAGCTGGTCTTTTTAGCTGAATTTTCCCGCCGTACAGTTTTATTCGACTAAATTCGGGCTTTCAAGAGTGGGTGGTTGCGGAAATATAAGACAATACCTCCTTCGGTGAATGCTGACAGTCACTGAATAAATTGCAGACGAGTAACTTTATGCTAAATTTTCAGCTTCTTTTTTATTTTCAGGGACCACAGAATTTGCTATCAACCGAAACACTGGAAAGCTTGCTTAGCGGCGGCAATTTGAAGCAGAATCTGAAATGTCTCTGGCTTCAGGGTATTTGTGCCAAAGTGAAGTGTTTCGACTGTCTGGCCAGTTTGCAAGGATTGCAAGAGCTAAGCCTATGCGAGGGCGAATCGTTCACGGACGATTCTCTGGCTTTTTGCGCTGCCTCTTGGTCCGGCCTCAAAGCGCTCTACCTCAGACAATTGCCCAAAATTGCAACTCTGGGCGTGCAGCGTGCACTGCAGTTGACTGCGTGCACGCTGCAATACCTGGAGGTGATTGCATGTGGTGCGGTGTCCAGATACGTGCTAGAACCCCTGAAGTGCCCGAATGCCATTCGCGTGCTGCGATTAAATACTCGATTGACCACCAAATCGGATGAAACGACGCTGGAAGAAACCCTCAGGAGCCTGAGCCAGAACTATGCCACGGTGGTTTGGCTGAAGACTAAGCCTAACCTTTGCTGTGTCGCTAAGTCCAGGCGGGATCCTAGACTAGCGCTCAGCTGTGTTTGGGGAAAATGCATTTTTTGCCCCCATTCTCCTGAAAATTTGTAATTTTTTATCGATTTTATTATAAAAGGAGTCGTTTTTTTCGTTTTAGTGTAATTGAATCATGCTTTAGCTTGATATTGTGTTTAGGCTTTTTGCCGCTTTATGAATTTGAAGTGGTTTATTTTATTTATTTATAATTAACTAATGTTGTAAGTTTATTTTAAAGTAGGATTCAATTTATTTTAGCTATTTCACAGGTTATTTATCACAGTAGTAACTCAAGAATGAGTTTTTGAAAAGTTCAAGACTTTTATGCACGAAATTTTGTGAAGCTGAATTGGGTTCTTTTCGCTATTTCTAATTGTATCCTGAAACCAGAATGGTTTTTTATCTGTGAATTGTTACCGAATTTTTTTCTCAACAGCACTCGCAGCTACGCTACCAACCCCCCTTTGGTTTTCGATACGTCTCCAATTGACTAAAATCTTCCTAAGTTGAAAATTCAGCTTATTTTTCTTGAATGACACATAGCTGTAAGAATGAATGGATTGTTCGACATTGATTTTAGATCCACCAAGTTGTACAGTTGTGTCTTCCATTATCTGTGTGTATATACGATGTACTAGCTCCCATACTGTAAGCATTTTTTGTGCAGTTACTAGTGCATATTTTTTTGTATTTTTAATTTATTTAGATCTGTGGTTTTTTAATTTTCTTCTCCACTTGCATTTATATTTGTATATATTATACCTATACGCTTATAATTAATTAATGGTAATTCTTGTTGTATGTATTTACGACTACAGTATAATTATTATTTATTTTTGTAGTAACTGTATTATATTGGCCATTTTTCCACATCGCAATGATTGTACATTAATTGTTGTATGCAGTTTTATTTTGTGAGTAGTTTAACTTTTAATTTAGTTAACTATTTTTGTTTGGCTTTTCAGTTTGTTTAGTTTTTTATTTCGTGTTGCGTTGGTGTTTGCCAATGCATTTTGTTCTATATGTTTTTTGGCTTGTCCATTTTTCAATTTGTTTGTCAAATTATTTTGCCTTTGCTATATTACTAATTAAATATGAATGCAACTGCCGTTGAATTTTTTTAAAATTAATCAATTTCATATAATATTCAATTGTATCAATTCTAGCATTTTTTGAATGAACACTGTATTATGGTTGTATTAATTGTATAATGACATTGACAAGTAGACTTACTGCTATGCTGTAGGTTACAGTTCGTGTGTTTACCTCAGGAATTTGTCTTGTATCACGACATGCTGATTTGCATATTTTTAACTTATTTATATATATTTGTTGTTTTCGCTTATATGTATAACTGATTTGTGAAATGCCATACTCATTATTGGATTGTGTATCTGCGGAAAAAACCTTACTTAGTTAGTTCAGCTACGTTTGACTCTTAAGACGTGCTTGTTCACAAAAGATAGACATTCTGGAAAAACCTGTGCCTGGGAACTGTACCATCATCAAAACAGGTTTCGTAAGTGGTCACGAACTCTCGATTTGCGTAAAACAACTCTTGAAAAATAAATTGCATATCTGTCCCTTGGGCCTAGATCAGTCATTTGGTGTATCAGTGGCGGGTTGTAGCAAAAAATCTGTGTTTTGTTTTCTCGCCCAAACTTCGTTACTGGTAAAGCAAACTACTTTTGCGACATTCCAAAATTTTTAAACGTCGTACTTTTTAAAATCAGTAGATTTCAGCATGGCTTTCTAATATTTAATATTATAATTATACTTATCACAAGTATTTTTAAAACTCATTCACGACTAATCTAGGAAGCTCCGTAGTCTATTTTCGCCGTGAAATCCGTCGCTTTTTTCACGCATCTCTATATTGTGAAGTAAGATAGACTCCCTAGAGTACTTAAAGGGATTTACGACAGCTCATCAACGGCCCAGTAGCTCAACGGTAGAGCGCTGGTCTGCAGATCCAGAGATGGGTGGCTTGAATCCCCCCTGGGTCATTCTGATGATGATGCTGTCTTTCTTTCCTCCCTTTCTTGACGATCTGGATTGTGTTCCTATCTATAGCCTCTATGTTTTGGTGATATAAATGCAATGAGTTTTTTTACATTATTTATTTGTTGTTAGCGTGAGTGTATGTTTACGTGAACTTGTGTGGTGTTGTCGGTAGTTTTTGGTAGCTAACACAGTGGCAGCACAATATATATTTATATTTATTCTATAGCCTCTATGTTTTGGTGATATAAATGCAATGAGTTTTTTTACATTATTTATTTGTTGTTAGCGTGAGTGTATGTTTACGTGAACTTGTGTGGTGTTGTCGGTAGTTTTTGGTAGCTAACACAGTAGCAGCACAATATATATTCAGTTTTTTCCGTCGAGGAATACAAAAAAATTATTTAAAGTTTCGAAAATGTCGTATTTAACTTGTTCTCCAAAACATTAACACATTTTGGTAAATGCATTGGTTTCTATAGTTTTTTTGGTTTTATTATGTTTACGGCTTTTTTCATGAAAATATATGGTATGCTTTTGCAGTGATTAAAATTTTCAGCTTTTCGATGTCGCGTGTGTGCGTTTTTTTAGTATATGGCATTACTTACTTACTTACTTTAGACCGCTTCGGCACCAATGGCGTAAGTAATATGGCATTATGGCGATAGGTAGGTATATTCTTTACTAGCAGCTGTGTGTCTGTTGAACTGCTAAGTATCTGAGTATACTATATAACGAAAATATAAAAGGTTCTGTATCAGATTCCTAGTGGTATTTGTTATTTTCAAGACTGAACAGACACTGTAAGCGTAAGACTTAATTTTTTATACGGTAAATTGGGGCATGCGGATGAACGCATATCCGGTCAAAATGTGACTAAACGATTGTACGTTTCAATATGATATCGTTGAGGCCCATCTGTGTGCGCTTTAGCGGTATGTAGGTACGTACTACCAAGAGTACATAATAGCTTCTCACTTTATATAGAAGAAGAGTGAGACACTCTCCAGCCTGCCTGTGTTCTAGCACAGGCAGATGCGCTGGTCGTTTTCAGGTTACATGTTGACATTCTATGCAACATGTGACTGGCCAATCAGAGCGTAGATTCCCTGCGTAACACACTTTAGTATATAATCGCTGATGCGTTGATAAGCATTAAGATAGGGATAAAAGCTTAATAACTCATTATTTATTTATAGTCTGCTTGCAAAAACATTAAAAAAGGTTTGCAAATACCTCTAGGGATATTTTGGCAAACTTTCAGCGAAATTGATTGAGAAACTTTTGAGATATAAACTTTTTTGAATTTCTTCAAAGTTTCTTAATCAATTTCGCTGAAAGTTTGCCAAAATATCCCCAAAGGTATTTGCAAACCTTTTTTAATGTTTTTACAAGCAGACTATGAATAAATAATGAGTTATTAACCTTTATCCCTATCCCGTTTTATGATTGGAGTACGTGCACAGGCGTCTGCCAATCAGAGAATAGAAGCTCGCTTCTGATTGGCCAGTCACATGTTGCATAGAATGTCAACATGTAGCCTGAAAACGACCAGCGCATCTGCCTGTGCTAGAACACAGGCAGGCTGGAGAGTGTCTCACTCTTCTTCTATATAGAGTGAGACGCTATTATGTACTCTTGGTACTACCGTTATTTTAATAATAATATTAAAAATCTTTATTAAAAATACTTTTAATATCAATTATTTTATTAATATTACAAGTCTAGTGCGTCTAGTTTAGACTAGTTAGACTAGATCTACAACGTGAAGTCACGCAGTGTTTAACAATAAAACTTGTTTTGGAAAAAATTTCAAAATTCAAACTTGAGTCAAAGTTGACTTGCAATGCGACTTGATCGCATATGAGGTGATTACAGGTAGTCAACAAAAGGGAAAAAGTCCAGGAGCCATAACTTTTTATACGGTTGTGGTATCGACGTGAAATTTTTTTAAATGCTAGCGTTTGTCAACGTCAAGAGCTATCGATTGATAGGTCGCACGATGACGTAACAACCAACCAATGTTCCGTATTAATTAATAGTTAAACGCTGATTTAACGTGGCGTCCGTCAACGTCAAGTAAGGTGTCATTCGAAAGCGCCTGAAGTTCTGAGCAGAATGCCGTCAATTTCATGTTTCTACGCCAACGTTGAAGCAAGTTATAACGGTTTCATTTTTTTCGAACTTTTGGTCGATACGCATATGGTGTGAGTAGTCGCGGAGGAATTTTTTCGAACAAAATGTTTTCCAAAAAGAACTTTAGGCTATAACTTTTTCCAGGGACCACGTGAAAGGTTCTAGTTTTCACAGTTAGATAGAACAGACGATGGGCTTTTATTTGATACCAAAAGAGCTATACGTTGACGCTGACTTATATACCGAAAAACGTAAGATTAATTTTGACAATAAAATAACTCCAACTTTATTGACCTGGAACCAGAGAACCGGGCCACGTCCATCATAATGTAAGCTTATCTCATGTTTAGAACATAAAGTTTTAGAATAAAATAACTTTCAGATTTGGACCCATATTGCCGGCTCCATGGTCACTGATGAAGTAAAAACTGTTTTGTGTTAGGATCACAGTTATATGGGTGACTTCATGGGAGCATTTTCTTTGTTATATCAATGGTAACACGGACGTTGCGTGATATTTTAGAAAATTACTAAGTTTACGTAAAAACTATTTGCGCCATAACTTTTTTTAGCTGGATGTTAAAAAGTTCTAGTTTTCGGCATCAGATAGGATATAAGATCAGCTTTCATTTGACACCATGAAAACTATAGGTTACCGCTGACTTATGTGCCGAAAAACGTAAGATTAATTTTGACAATAAAATAACTCCAACTTTATTGACCTGGAACCAGAGAACCGGGCCACGTCCATCATAATGTAAGCTTATCTCATGTTTAGAACATCAAAGCCAGCTCTTCCAAGGTCACGTGACCCTATTATTATAATTATCACTATATTTAGGATAGTTTTAAACATTAATTAATATTATTAATATTATTATTACAAGTCTAGTGGGTCTAGTTTAGACTAGTTAGACAACATCCGTAAGTACCATAACGTTTTTAATCACAACATTAAGAAATTTCAATTTTTTCAAATTTTAGCATTAGGGTACCGACAGTGAGATTTGATCACACATGGTGTGATCAAAGTAGTTAGTCCCTTTTAGCAAAGGGTTTAAGGGGACATAACTATTGATACCTTAATGGTACAGCAACAATTTTAGCATCATTGTTAAGCAAATTGTCAGAGCTTTAAAATGATGGGTGACATGACCTCGTGACGTAACGTTAAACGTGCGTCAAAAATTATAACTTGAAATTTTGACTTATTTTTAGGTATTACGATTTACGCCATCATGTAACATATCATTTGAAAGTGCCAAAATTTCTCTTTCTCGTGACACTAATTTTATGGTCCTACGACACTCATAGCGAAAGTTACGGGCCTTTTTTCTGATTAACCTCAAAAGTAACTAACTACTAACAGTGGTCTGTCGCTGAGGATTCGCGGAGTAAAAATAACTCCATTTTACGCCCTGCTTAAGTAAAAATTACTGCATAGTAGAGTAATGCAAAGCGTTGGCGTTTCTTTTAGACTTTTGGATGGAGCCGATACTAAGCACTAGTTTAGACTAAACACAGTTGAGACTTGGTCGATCATTTTTTGGGGTGACAGTTTATGGCTTATCAACAAACTTTTCAAACTAGCAAATTTTAGAAATTGCCTAATTGCAACGCACTGAGATTTGATCACTGCAGCCAGCCCCTGAAGAGGGGCTACCTGTATAAGTGAAAATTATAGTTTCTCCGATTTTCCTAGTGAGGGCGCATTGCTGATGTAACAAACAGAAACAAATGCTTTTGCCAATTTTTCACGAGGGGCTCCCAAAAATTCAATTTTACGTGTAAATCATAGGTGTAAAAAACGTTTCTGGTTGCAAAGCGTCCCTTTACTCGAAATTTTTGTTAGCACTGACCCTATTTAAATTAATATTAATATTAAAATTCCAGAGCACTATTAAAATAACGGTAGTACGTACTATGTACGTTCATCCGAACTGAACGGTGTGATATCAGTTACAGTATATCGTATATGTCGGGCATTGTGAAAATCACTTTCAATTCAATCAGCCGAACAGTAAGCAACTTTAGGCTGGCTATGGATAATTCTACGGGATCTAGAAGTTTTTAAAGTGCGTAGTTGGCTTTCTTTCTAAACCAGACGTCATTTTGGTATGTGCAGAGACTACCCAAATTTCAGTGGGGTGTCAAACATTCCATACGGTCCCTCAGCATACGCCTGGGCCCTGTTTCAATAAACTCAGGAACAGGATTGGGTTTCACCCTAGCACTAGTGACACCCTAGCACTATGTTTACACTCACTTTCATCCTAGCACCACAAGGTCGCATCCTAGCACCGCTGAGACTCACCCTAGCACTGCTTCGACTCACCGTAGCACTCCATAGTAGCATCCTAGCACTAAGTTAAAAATACATTATTTAACATATTTAGTATACTATTCCAATTTGTTTGTATCTTGAATCTACGCTAAATTTGGACAAGACCTCACATACAGTTGTTATTGCAAAATTTTCTATTCATCAAATCTTTGTGAAAAGACCTTGACCTTGACCTCTCATTCAAGTGCAGATATTATGGTCTTATTATCACCTATTGTAAAGTTGCGAAAATGACAAATTGTAAATCAACCATCGTCCAAAACTATACTAAGAATGTTAATTGCCGCATATATAATTATGACAGTTCATAATTTTCAAAATGGCTGCTCACAGTTTTGGTTCCGCTAAGTTTGGTCTGTCACAGTATGGGCTTCGAAGCTTCGAAGCAGTGAAAAAGTCGCGCTGTTCAATCATTTTGATTATAATGGGCCCCGTACCAATAATCTCGCAGAAGGGTACAACAACAGTCTGAGGGCTAAGTTTGAGCACCCTCACCCTCGACTTTCAGCGATTTTAGTGAAGTTTCATAAAGAAATTGTGCGTTATTTGGATGCTGTTCAGTATTTAATTGGTTAGAAAACATTGATTACTAAAAGCCATGCATAAACTGCGTGAATCTTAAACTCTTAGGGTGGATTTCACGAACCTGGTTTTACTAAACCATGGTTTTACTTACGTCTTTATATGATTTGCACATAATTTCATTACGAAATATCGTTCGATTCGTACGAATTTCGTAGATTTTCTAAAACCATGGTTTTAGCGCAGTTGAAATTTGAAACCTGCAGCACAGCAGGTCTCTGTTTTGCTGAAATTTCAGCTGAGCTAAAACCATGGTTTAAGAAAATCTAGGAAATTCGTAACGAATCAGGCGACATTTAGTAATGAAATTATGTGCAAATCATATAAAAACGTACGTAAAACCATGGTTTAGTAAAACCACCTTTGTGAAATCCACCCTTAGGCTCGATTCATACTTTCGTCCGTATGTCCGTTCAGCCGGCAAAATGACGTCACTAGTAGCGTAGTGCTGTGGATCAGCCAGCGTGTGTGACGTCATTATTTCGTCATTTTGTCGGCAGAACGGACATACGGCTGTAAGTATGAATCGAGCCTTAGGGTGAATTTCACAATGGTGGTTTTACTAAACCATTGGTTTTACGTACGTTTTGCATGATTAACACATAATTTCATTACGAAATATCGAATGATTCGTTACGAATTTCGTAGTTTCTTAAACCATTGGTGTTGCCAAGAGTGCATAATAAGAAGAGTGTGACACTGGGCCAATTCCTGGCAGGGGTCGGAATTACAACCTGCGACCATTAACTCCAAAAACAGGCCACGAATTGGACCATAGTACCACCCCCACAAACTGGACCCCGGTCCAAAACGTGGCAGGGGTACCCCCCCACAAACCCGACCCCGGTCCAAAACGTGGGGGGGGTACCCCCCCACAAATCAGACCCTAGTGGTCAAAACGTGGGGGGGGGTACCCCCCCCACGAATTGGACCCCGGTCCAAATCTTGGGGGGGGTACCCCCCCCACAAATTGGACCCCGGTCCAAAACGTGGGGGGGTACCCCCCCACGGGTTGGACCCCGGGCGGAAAATGGACCCTAGTGCCAAATCAGCCAACCAAATCGCTCCGAAGTCAGTTTTTCAGCCAATTGCAGCCATGTTGGCTTTACCCCCCCCCCACGTTTTGGACCCCGGTCTGAAAATGGACCCTAGTGCCAAATCAGCCAATCAAATCGCTCCGAAGTCAGTTTTTCAGCCAATTGCAGCCATGTTGGAATTATTTCAAGCCAATCAGGGTGGGCACATGTTTTGATCAGGTAAATTTGTTGGGGCTACTCAACCTCACTTTTTGGCTGGTTGGGTTGCCGACCCCTGCAAATTTTTGGATTTTCTGAAAATCTCAAACAGCAAGGGGGGACCCTTGTGAACTTGAAAAAATTTTTGCTCTTGGAATTGGATACAAATTGTTTTTCTTGGGGTAATTTGGGTCGCTGATTCCGAATCTGGGGTTGGTTTTTACCTAGGAGCACCCTGGACCCCCCAGTGACCCCCCCCCCCCGGGTACCCCTCCTAGGGGGTCCTCAGGGGTCAAATTTTCGAAATTGAGATTTTGATGCTTTTCGGGGTAGTTTGGGCCCCTGAACACGAATCCGAGGTCCAGTTTTGCCTAGCACCTCCTGGACCCCCCTCAGGGTACCCCCCCCCCTAGGGGTCGAATTTTCGAGAATAAAAAAACCAAGAGTACATAATAGCGTCTCACTCTATATAGAAGAAGAGTGAGACACTCTCCAGCCTGCCTGTGTTATAGCACAGGCAGATGCGCTGGTCATTTTCACGCTACATATTGACATTCTATGCAACATGTGACTGGCCAATCAGAAGCGAGCTTCTATTCTCTGATTGGCAGACGCCTGTGCACGTGCTCCAATCATAAAACAGGATAGGGATAAAGGTTAATAACTCATTATTTATTCATAGTCTGCTTGTAAAAACATTAAAAAAGGTTTGCAAATACCTTTGGGGATATTTTGGCAAACTTTCAGCGAAATTGATTGAGAAACTTTGAAGAAATTCAGAAAAGTTTATATCTCAAAAGTTTCTCAATCAATTTCGCTGAAAGTTTGCCTAAATATCCGTAGAGGTATTTGCAAACCTTTTTTAATGTTTTTGAAAGCAGACTATGAATAAATAATGAGTTATTAAGCTTTTATCCCTGTCTTAATGCTTATCAACGCATCAGCGATTATATACTAAAGTGTGTTACGCAGGGAATCTACGCGCTGATTGGTCAGCAACATGTTGCATAGAATGTCAACATGTAGCCTGAAAACGACCAGCGCATCTGCCTGTGCTATAACACAGGCAGGCTGGAGAGTGTCTCACTCTTCTTCTATATAAAGTGAGAAGCTATTATGTACTCTTGAAAAAACTAACCTTTCAAAAATTAATCCAACTTTGGGCAAGCATTGTTGAACACGCAAAACAGTAGCGGAGCAGCCCAACCCCAACCTCACCACAATAACAACAAAAAACCAATGAAAATGGCACCGAGAAACAATTACCTGATCAAAACATGTGCCCACCCTGATTGGCTTGAAATAATTCCAACATGGCTGCAATTGGCTGAAAAACTGACTTCGGAGCGATTTGATTGGCTGATTTGGCACTAGGGTCCATTTTCAGACCGGGGTCCAAAACGTGGGGGGGGGGGGGTAAAGCCAACATGGCTGCAATTGGCTGAAAAACTGACTTCGGAGCGATTTGATTGGCTGATTTGGCACTAGGGTCCATTTTCAGACCGGGGTCCAAAACGTGGGGGGGGGGGGTAAAGCCAACATGGCTGCAATTGGCTGAAAAACTGACTTCGGAGCGATTTGATTGGCTGATTTGGCACTAGGGTCCATTTTCAGACCGGGGTCCAAAACGTGGGGGGGGGGGTACCCCCCCCCCACGTTTTAGACCGGGGTCCAATTCGTGGGGGGGTACCCCCCCCCACGTTTTGACCACTAGGGTCTGATTTGTGGGGGGGGGTACCCCCCCCACGTTTTGGACCGGGGTCGGGTTTGTGGGGGGGGGGTACCCCTGCCACGTTTTGGACCGGGGTCCAGTTTGTGGGGGTGGTACTATGGTCCAATTCGTGGCCTGTTTTTGGAGTTAATGGTCGCAGGTTGTAATTCCGACCCCTGCCAGGAATTGGCCCAGTGTCACACTCTTCTTATTATGCACTCTTGGTGTTGCTCAGTTGAATGAAATTTCAAACCTGCAGCGCAGCATGGTCTCTGTTCTGCTGAAATTTCAACTGAGCTAAACCAATGTTTTAAAAAATCCACAAAATTCGTAACGAATCAGGCAATATTTCGTAATGAAATTACGTGCAAATCATGCAAAACGTACGTACATACAATGTTTTAGTAAAACCACCTTTGTGAAATCCACCCTTAGTTTTCAAGAATGAGCGAGATGTCTTATAAATACACTAAAAGTAGAATTAGTGCTGGGGTGAATCTAGTTAGTGCTAGGATGCGTCTGCGTAGTGCTTGGGTGAATCTACTTAGTGCTAGGGTGAATCTAAAACTTGCTAGAAATGGATTAAAAGTGCTAGGGTGAAAATCAACCAAACTCAGGCCCACAATTATTGTGAGATTTGTTAGTGCTAAAAATCAGGTGATTCAAAATGCACGTATAATTTCATCACGAACCACCTGATTTTGCAGCCAAATTTCAAATTGTGCGCCTTTAAGATTATGCACGTCTGGTTTCAAAGTCGAACCAGTGAAGGCACAACACAACTCCCTGAATAATGAATTCCACAATAATGACAGAATAAATCCAACCGTTTAGTTAATAAGAAAATAAACTTTTATTAGTCTCTCCATAATAAGGCAAGACAACGTCAAACATAATCGCAGTAAACACAGTGATACAACCACAGCCAGCATATAATAAAAACAGATATATTATTCACGATTTGGCAAATTAAGCCAGGTTCAAACTATTTGTCCTAAGGACACATTTTGGTCAGCTATCGCGAAAATTTGAAGAAATTTTTTTACATAACTGCATTTTACCATAACGTGTTTCATGCAAAAGCAGCTATGCGGAAATTGCTTAGAACCAAAACGACAGGGACTTTATATGAACCGGGCTTTACAGTAGGTAACATCTTCAGGGTGGTTTAAGGTAAATACGATTCTAAACACGATAGTGAAAAATAAAGTAGGTATTTACGTTCATTGATTAGAACACCACATTAAAGTGGATCAAACTGAGCTTTAAAACAACGAAAAGCAAATTTTCGTAGTCGTAATACTGAACAGTACATAATATGATAAATATAAAATATTTATGCAAATTAGACCCGTTGTGGACAAACATGAAGACACGTGAAGAAAAGGCCAGAAAATAATAGTTTCGTCGTAGGTCAAAAACTACATAGATTCATATTTAGATCCGATTTAGATAAGTAAGTTGTTTGTTTGTTAAATTTCAATAAGTTGAAAATGGCAATAGCAAACGAAACTATTAACAAGAGTACACGAAAAATCAATTATGTACTCTTAGTGCAGTAAAGACAGCATCTTGTGTGAGCACAAAGCGCGCTCCGTCAAAGAATAGATCGGAATTAAACGGACTAAAACTTCGGAAATCTTATTTCAAATTCAAAGATCTCGACTGATTGTTAAATGTTGTTTAATTGTTTAAACTAAAAAAACTAAACCAGTTAATTAAACTATAAAAGTCATTAAAGAACACGACTTCTTCAGTCCGTTTAAATAATGATTGTTCACACTTATTCGTAAGTTTAACTATCAATTAAACATCGTATATATATCAGGGGTTTGGGGGGTTCGTTTTTTTTTTGTTTTTGTTTCCGGTTCCGTATATATAGTTGTATGTATATATATAGCGGAACCCTAATTCTCTGTCCTAAGGATTTTGCTTTTAATTTTGTGTTGTTCGTCCATGAAAATTTTCCGATAGGCCTCTAATGACCATACGGCCTATAGGCCTATATATATATATATATATATATATATATATATATATATATATATATATATATATATATATATATATATATATTATACATAATATAAAGCGTATATACATTTACATTTTTTCATAATTATAGTTCGGGGTCAAAATTTTTTTCATAGCTCTACAGTAAGGTGGGGTTGCAAAAGTTATATTGTTATTTTTTAATTCACAATTATACTTACGAAGTAAGCACAAAAAATAACTTGGAAATGACCGAGTATCCAAATTCAGTGAAAAAAATAAAATTCGGTCAATCTTACAAAACATACAAAAACATAATCTACACCTTTTACAAGTAAAACAAAGTGAGCAACAAAAATTGTGCAAATGCTACAATTATTGATTAATATTGACAAAGTTATTGATCAAAACTCATCGTACGGCAAATACAGGCACTTACACGTTATACAAGAAACTACACAGCCCGGGCTATTAAGTAGTAAGGTTTCATTAGAATTAAAAAAAATCTGGATTGGGGTGATTCGATCTCACAACCTCAGGAGTCATAACAAACACAGTCGTATATCTGTTTAGCCGGCAAAATTACAAGAAAACGTCACGCCGCCAATAAGTTATATACAGATGTATTTTTAATGCTAAGATTTTTTTGAATTCTTGCCGACTAAACTGACATACGTTCGTAAGCATAAATCGACCCTAAATGTCATTGTTTCCTGATCTGTGAATATGTTTCAATTTTAGCCCGTCTGGCAAGAAGAATAGTACCATAACAATTCCTGATACAAAATTACATAATTATAATGGTTAACCAAATTAATTAGCGTGAGAATAACGCTACAACAACTTACAAAAACAATAAACATCACCCGTCAAAAACATACCGCAAATATAAACATGGAAATTACACTTAAAAAGGATATAAAATTATATATTACTTAAGTAAAAATAAAGACATTACAAAGTACAGACGCAAAAATAATACACAATATTACTGATCCGGAAAAAATATACATTTTTTGTCTAAATGCAGAGCAAAAGACAAGAAAATTATTGCTTCAAATTATATTACAATATTGTGGTAACAACTAATAAAAGTTAAATAATACTATATTGTGAACTTGAAAAAGTTCACTTGTCAATATAGAACAATGGTGACATGTAGACATACATAAAAATATGATTAGTAATCTGCCGATTAGATTTAAACTTAATCTATCTATATTATACGATTTATTCATGTTGACTCAGCAAGGTTAAATCCGGTTCATGTTTGTCCTAAGGTCATAAGGACAAATTTTGGTCTGCTGCTGCGAAGAATTGACAGAATCGTTTCTGCAATTTTTTACATGCAAACTGCAGTGAACTGCAGTTTACTTAGTTTCGCCAAAATTAGTATTAATATGTAGGTAGTTCGGGACATTTATGTACTGTTAGTTGTTTTTCGCGTTGAAATTGGGCTAAAGTACATACATGCAACGGGGTCAAAATTTGGGGGAAGGGCCTCTCCGGCCAAATTTTGGGGACCCCCCTGATCTACCAAAAATACCCTGAATTTTGCGATATTCTGTAAACTTTTCCCAAAAAAGTGCCATTTTTACTAAATTTTGCCCGAATTTTGGGGACTCTCCCCCGACCCCTCGATTTGGGGGGTCCCCCATCCCCCTTCATACATATATGCTAAAGTACATTTTAGAACTTTCCAAAAAATCAAAAAGTCTTCATTCGGCCGCAATTTTTTCTCTGTACTACAGTAAGGTATACCATAATCAATCTACTGAGGTAAAAAGCTTAATGCTAACTAAACGGTTCTCAATCCAAAACAAATTAAATCTTCATAAATATTTTGTTCCCAATCTCGAAAATGAATTAAATCCACCTTTTACGTCACTAGTTGGATCATTATTTAATACCCTACTAAAGGAAAATGGAATCTACCCACTCCAATATTATCTTTCACAGATACGGAAAGTAAATTTATATATAAAACGACAGCTTAGCAAAGCTCGTAGGATGGATAATTGAATCAACCAATTAGACAGAGACAAACTAATTTGCAGTAATTATTTCAAAGGAATTGACAAATAAATAATTGGTTCTAATTTTACGCGATAAAAACACAAAGAGAGTATAATTAATGCTAAAAAAAGTAAATTGGTACCGTGTAGAACAATATAATAATGTTCACCGAGTTTACAAACACTTGTCTGAAAAATTATTAAAAAACGGATAGGATTAAAATTCGTTTTTCCACTAATTCGTGACACCGACTAACAATTCTAATAAAATCTGCCACAGCAAAAGCTTGTTAACAAAAAAAACCGCTTCTGCAAAAAACCTATGCAAGTCTATATCAACTTTCACAACAGTTATTAAGCCCGTTTATACTTGTCCTTAAGGACATAACGACAGGGACAAGGACAAATTTCGGCCAGCTACTGTGAAGCGTTTGCATTTGAGCTAATAATTTCCATACGGCTTAGAAGTGACCTCAACTATCGTCATTCAAAAACTGGCATATTTGGCTATGCCGTTTTTTTCAAATCGTTATATAGGACAAAACGACAGGGACAAGGAACAGAGCTTTAGGCAAACAAATTTTAATCCAATCCGTTTAATCCATTTCCGGAAGTATAGGCAAGCGTCAGCCATTCAAAACGATTACTAAAACTCTCACTAATCACAATATAGTGCCAGACCCCTTAGTGCCGTTTCATGTGCAGCGAAAGATGATCAGAGCGAGAGAATGATCTCCAACAGACTTTACACTGGAACGGTTTATCCCCCGTGTGTTTGCGATAGTGCCTGGTGAGTTCGTCGCTCCGGGCGAATTTCCAGTCACAGCCCTCCCAGGAACATTTATAGGGCTTTTCACCTGAAATGAAAAAAAAAACAGCTATAGAAACTCTGAAAGTAATTTCAAGTCATAAAACATAGTCAGCCATAATTCACCATGGGGTATGATTTGGAGATCTCGTACCAGTGTTATATCGTTTGTGTAATTTCGTTGACGACCGCTTTCCCACGTCCTAACAAATTGTTAACCGAGTTTTAGCGAAAAAAGTAGCGATTTTTGAAAGTTTTGACTCATAAAGTTTATTAAGTAAATTATATGATAAACTGCCAGTGTTGTAGTCACTCAACTTTAGTTAGAAAAACTTTTTGTACAATAAAAGTACAGCAAGTTAAGTAAGGAAAAATCTAGACTTACGCAACCATGCGTGCGTTAAAAAATCAGAAACAAAAAGTTAAAAAATAACTATTAACTATTGACTTAAAAAATCACAACAAAAAGTTTCATGTAAGTGAATGAAAACACTTACTGAAGCCAAAGCTAGGCTAATAATACCTACCATAGATCAAACGGATACGATGAAAATTTTATTGACTGTAGGTTGGCTGATGCACAATTTTTTACAATGGCGGGCCCTGTTACAAATATATACTTAGTCTGCTATACATACTAACTAACGCATGGTTATTTAATGAAAAATAAGCAAAGCAAAACTAGTCATCTAAGCTACATCTACCTAAGTTGCCACTTTATATACAGCTTAGCTTGCTACTAGAGCTTAGTATGAGTCTAAACTACATTCTACCAGAAACAAGCAAACGCACCAGTATGCGTTCTCATGTGTGCCTTGAGGTGAGAACTCTTGGTGTAGACTTTGGTGCAGTCTGCAAAGGTGCAAGCATGCGTGCGCTGACGTTCGCGTCTGACTGACGCTTTGTCCGCTAGTCGGCACTCGTCTAGTAGTCTAGACTCTGTCGTGCGTTGGCTTGTCGCACAGTCCGAGGACGGGGACTTTTGCAGCACCTGGCCGTACGGCGCAAAGGCCGTTGCCTGGGACGACGGCGGCGTATTGGTTGCCATGGCAACGCCAGGATTAGCTAGCGCCGCTGGCCCGGGAAAGCTGAGCGACGCTGCTGCAGCCAGTCGTGTGCGCCGCTGAAAGTCGGCTGCCATCAGTTTATATACCAGATTTGCGTCCACGGGGGTGCCGGCGGGGCCCAGGAGGGTGTTGGGGGGGCAAGGGGGGGTCAGCCCCGCAAGGCTCAGCCACATAGGGTTGGCCAGGTAGACAGCGGCAGCAGTGGAAATAGCCGGGGGAGGGGGCGAGGAGTGGAGGGTTTTGTGGGGCAGTCCCGGGGACAGACTGTCATCCAGGGGGGCCGGGGGTATGCGAAGTTGGGGCGCAGAGTCGGTGTGCCTGAGCAGGGGCAGGGAGAGCCCCATGAAGGGAACGGGGGGGCACTGTCGGACGCCAAACGGCTCCCCCTCGGAACTGACGGGGGAGGGCAACAAGTCCCCCTTCAGTGCGTCTTCCGTGCGATCTGTATCCGAGCTGCTGCTGCTGCTGTTGCTCTCATCGGAGTCCGGGATGCGACGCGTCACCAGTGGCTTGCGTCGTCGCTTGCAGGACGGAGGCTGGGGACTGACACAGTCAGACGCGCACGCATCACTGCCGCTTTCCGGCCTAAAACAAGACCAAGCTGTAACAAAAAACATAAAAAACCTGGAACGGAGCAAAAAACATGCTTACACTGAGAGAAAACAAGTGGCGTGATTTCATCAGTTTCTCGCTGTACTCTTGATGGCTGATATTTGTTCTTTTCGTAATGGAAGCACAATATGACGAATTAATTTGTGTCAGTGTTCATAATTTTGTTGGGCAATCTTTAAAATACTCTACTAGGGTTGCGTTGCAAATTAAAAAATCTTGGGAATTGTAGGAGGCGGAGCAGTACCCCTACCCACCCCCATTCATTACGCTGTTCTATTTAATTCGAGAAGAACGTTTTAGACAGAGTCTAAAGTTAGCAATGGTACTAATGTACGCACCATTTTAGACCAGCAGCAAACGAAGAGACGAATAATGGTAGGGTCATGGTAGTCTTATCCATGGAGAAATATACGGTGCAATTCTGACACGCTTGGGCTAGGCACATCACACACAGGTCGATAATTGATCGATAGAGTTAGAATGAGCAAAAAGTATTGTACTTATTCAGTTGCCCGTATTAATGCTTGATCATTATTAGCAATATTGAAAATTTATTTGGGAATATAATACATATATAAAAGTATGTATATATATTATATATGTACAATGGGTGGATAATATCACCTAAATATCAATAAAAATATATAAATTATAATTCAAAGCAATATTTGAAAATAAAACTTCATAAATACATAAATAGGAACGGATAGGGAACTATTGAAATTATGCTAACATAATATAATTAATCAAATACGAAAGTTTATATTAGTCACTAGTTACTATCTTTTGATCGTATAATTATTAATCAATGAAAATAAATAGGAATTGTGATGCTTAGATAAGTAAGACTGTTTACAAAGAGAATAGAAGAATCAATAGATAAACATTCACTTGTGAGGGTATATAACTTCACTATTTCAGATAATCTAATTTTTACGTAAAAGCAGCTTGAACCGAGGATTTACTATAAGTTACCACTGAAATTTATTCCAGATTTAGATTTAGATTTCGAGGACTAACAAATACACCCAAATCCCACACCCAAGTCCCAACCCTAGTAGTACCTATCAGACCTATATATCAATAAATCGAATATTTGTTTACAGACTAAATTAAATTCATGAACAGAAACTTTTGTTTCTACGTGAGCTTTTCAATGTATTGCCTTGTAGAGAAGGTAATCATCTAAAACCATTAATTAATCTAAGACCTAAGCTAAGCCTGGTAATCTACCAAGCCTAAGTACAAGCCCGAGGTTAAATTCAGGATTTAAGAACATTTTATATACCTTGCTCCGTGTATATTGAAAAGCTTAAATATCTATGCTAACCGAAGTCCGATCAAAATCGGCTAGACTCAGAGACAAAATGCGACCCTTGATTTCATTCAGAACAGAGTGCATTCAGTCATCAAGAGCCTAGTCGCAAAATTCACCAATATTTGTCTCAATCTCTAGCAATTTTTGGTCATACTTTAGTTCCAAGAATGCTATAGTAGTCTCCAATCAGCCATTATATATACTGTACCTAGTCTTTACAGAGTCTACCTACTACAAGGGTGGTTCCAAGCGAACAGGTTTAGGCTAGGCTTGAGCTAGGCTAAATGACACAGCCGTGTGACAACCACCCGCCTAGGATCATTGAAGGCAAGAGGTTGGTTTGCCTTTAAGCGGAATCACATTGACGTCAATGAAGTTTAGTATTAGTTGATTAGCTTGAATCCGGCAAGCTCAGAGTAGGACAGAGATCCCCCATTCATAAATTCACTCTGCGCAGCTTGTGTGTGTGTGTGTGTGTTTGATTGGGCTGGCTAATTAGCAAGGGTCTAGCAAGCACAGACCTCTATTTAGCATCTCATTTACGTAAATAGATGCTATGGCACTACAATAGGCCTTGCCACACGCAGCCGACAGTATTTCATGGGTCACCAGTCAACGACAGGACTGTATTTAAACTCCTGAGACCTGTCAAACTTCCATTTCTGCCCCAGCCCCCACCCACAGATTCGCAAAACCTAAAAATAGACAAACTTAGGCTGTGCCCGACGGCGATTTATGGTTCTATTAATTAGGAATCAGCCCAAGTGTCTTTATGTAAATGAGGCTTTGAAGGCACTAGATACATTCGGGCCAAGCCTGCGTAGGGGATCTAATTTGTATTTGTGATTGACGTCAACAAAGACGCAACCAATCAGATTTAAGACTCTGCCGGTGACAAGGAAGCCTATAGGAGGCACCCCCATTGTTCTTAAGGCTAACGCTGTCACCATATATCAACTAATACTAATGTTCGGTTCTAAGTTTGTGATAATAGAATCGGTATTACGTAAACGCCCCAGTGCCACTCGAAATCAGCTAAAATTAGAAATCCAAAAGCAGCTATTAGAGATTACAAAAATCTGTATTTGTCTGTATTATCAGAAGCCTAAATATTACGTAAGCAAACCTTTCAGACACTATTTTTGTAACATTCACTGTCCTGGCAGGTTTATTCTCATCTTCTGGTTAGGACACAGCTAATGGAAAGCACGGGTGCTTGGGATAGGATAGCAAAGGTCATAAGGTCAAATTCACGTCACGAAAGTAGCTCTTTGACGCACACAAAGCTGTCATACATTACCTTAGCTAATCAGTGTTGCCTGATGCGGAAGCCTAGTAGATTATATAAAAGGTCACCATGGGAAACTGACCTTTTATGGACAAAGGTGCCATCTAAGTCTATGGGATTCTCTTTTATCCTTATAAAATCGTTTTTCACACCTCAAAATGTCGCCAAATAGCTTCGATAGTGCTGCCTACACTTGACACCAAGTCAAGTACCTTAACCTACATATGGGCCAACCATAAATGTGACGGGGCCAAAATTTTAAGAGCCAAATTTTAGGGACACTCCCCTGACTTGCAAAATTTAGTGAACTTTTGGCAAAAGTGTTATATTAAACTCGGCCCAAATTTTCGGGAGCCTCTCGTTTTTTTTTTTTGGGGGGGGGGTCCCCTCCCATCCCCTCCTCATATATACATGTATGGTGCCAACCACCCGTAGAAAATGGGTCAGCTGCAGACACACACACACGTACTTATGACTAGATTCCGCTCTAAAAAGACAAACCTTTAATAACTCAAATAACTATAATATTTTTCCACAAGGGGACGCTTTCTTACTAAATATACGGCGGGAACGACCTGTGTAGGCGACAAACTATATATCTGTAATTTCTCTCTTCAAGTCTATTGTTGCACTTGAACAAGTTGAGCCAACGGTAATTATTTCGAAGGAATCTGCAAAGTTTTTCCGTACACTCCTAGTCCGCAAGCAACCACCTACTTTAATTCAGCCCACAGCGGTTGTCTGGTTGTCATGTCAACGAAGAAAAAAGGCAATTTGAAAAAAAATAATTCATCCTAGAATCTCCTAGAACAATGAGAGAAAATAACAAAGACAAAATTTCAGCTGATTTAGGTGTAACTTAGCCAATAGACTGTCTGCGGGACTTGGCAGAGACTCAACCTGAGAGGCGAGGTTAGACTACCAAAGCACGGATCCGGGGGAGGGATAGTGAAAAAAGGCACTTTAATGGAAAAATTTTATGAAATGTATGGTATTTTTGATCGATCAGGGGAAACGCATACGATAGATATAACTAAATATAAGTATATACAGTTTTCGTAAATAATTAATAGTGACTGAATGGGATTAGTGCCGATCCGAGAGTAAAAATCCGATCCCGAACGTACGTAAATCCAGATTCTGAACTTTAATCCCGTTCGATCATTCACTAATAATTATGTTCAATATAATATTGTACAAGCATATGTATTATAGGTACCACCACACAGAGTCGCACCCTGGGAGGGGGGCTTGTCCCAGATTTTTCAAATTTTCAGAGAGACCTTGTAGTTTGTACCGACTTTTTTTAAAGAAAATTGATTATTCTTGCAAACGAAACAAACTTGCAAACAAACAACGTTGGGGGGACTTGCGCAAAGAATGAAAATTTCCAACCCACCCATGGGCATGGACAGAGAGTTTCAGTGTCCCCTACATCATTTTTTAGCCTCACAATTCGGACCGCTCACAACCCCCCATCAACGACAATTTTTGCAGCGCAGCCCCTCAGGTGTTAGCCATGTATTTCTGCAGCTCATAAATAATTAGGATAAACAGTAAATAAGCTGTCACAAAGTTTAGCTGTAGAGAATGAAACTTTAAGAAGTTATAAGCTAGAAAAGCTAAGTAGAGTGAAGTAAAGATTTTCAATGAAATGAGCTAAAACCACAACTAACAGGCATTTATATTCAAAAAGTTTTAACTCCTATTACAGTTTCTTTGTCTCATTACGGCATCCATTATAATTAGCGGTCACTATTAACAGCCCTAGGCCCTTCAATTCATTAAGATTCAAGACTTAATCTTTGTGTTTAGTGCTTCTAGAAATTTTAAAAAGCCTCCGGAGGGGAAATTTTTGCAACGGTTTAAACTTTAAAAACACCCGGACACAAACTTGGGGGAATTTCGTTTCAATCTAAAGTAGCTTTTGTTAATGGACAAAAAAGTTTGAGGCAACTTATTTTGCCCACAAGGTTTTTTATTAATGAGCCTTGAAGCTAACAAGGTTCTCAACCCACGAATATGCATATAATTATAAATATAATTGATTATAATCAACTAATATGTATAAAAAGGGTTCTGTACACAAAGACCCTAAGGCTAAATGAAAAATGCATCTTTTTGCCGTTAAAGTCCGAAAGAGGATTTTTGCCGAAACTCTTTCATTCACGCAAATTATTTCAATGAATTAATCAAAAATTTTAGCAAAAAAGCGATAATTGCCTAGTCAGGGCAAACTATTTTCTAAATCCGGGTTAAAAAAAGACTAAGCTCCTTTTTCCGGAGCTGAATATTTCTGCTGTATCTTAACAGAACGAATGATAAAAAAACATGGTGACAAAGATAAAGATGTGTAGAAAAAACCTAAAACTAGAATTATGGTTGCTTGTTTTTTTTCACAGGCTAGTGATGCTATATCTATAGGTTTATTTTTTTCGTTCTATTTAGTATTCCCGACGAGTTTTCAAATGCCTGAAAATCCCACTTGGGCCTTGGCCTTATCCAAATCTGGCATTGGCATTTAGAATTACGGTTATTAACACCAAGAGCACATAATATTGTTTCACTCTTATAGAAGAGCAGTGAGACACTCTCCTTTCTGCCTGTATTGTACCGCATGCAGATGCACTGGTCTACCTAATTCAAGTTCCGTTAAACAAGTAGGCACCCAATCAGAAGCGAGCTCTGTTCTGATTGGCCAGCCACCTGTCGATCCCCCCTTTTCAAAATCCTGGCTACGCCCTGTGTACTATGTACATATTATGTACGTTATGGTTATAGAGTGGTGGGTCAAAGTGGGTCGCGGGCCGGGTTTTACGGCGAGGGTTGGTGGCGGGTTACCCACGAGTGTTAAGCCGCGGGTTGGGTTGGATCGCGGGTCGAAAATTCTGACCCGCGTCCACCCCTGACCGTGACCTCCAAAAAGGGGGGATACGGCATGAACTTTTTTTACCTTATTTGACCTTTTTACTACGTTCTTAAGCTGCGTTACTACGCTGCACTGCTGCGTCATGATGTTTTTGAGAGACAGTGGTGTACACTGTACATTAAAAAATTTCGGTGGCCGGGGGGGATGACTTAAGATTTTTCGTAATGGGTCGAAATGCACATTTTAGCAAGTTCAACGTCTCAAGATAATGCAACATCACTAAATCACAAAGTTGCAGGGGTCTGGGGCCGGCAGCCCCCAGATAAAATTGGAGATTTTTGTAAATTTTCGGCCGAATTATGGGAACGTCACATCAGACAGTGTATTAGACAAGTAAATGCAGTATAATATACTCGCGCAGACATACATAGGCTTTGTTGTAAGTTAGTAACAAAGAAGAGTATGCCACAGAGATGCCGTGGTCCTCTGGGCTGCAGCCCCCAGGAAATGAAATCGAGAATTTTTAGATTATTACGCCGCGTTGGACAACTGGAGACGTATCGGAAATTTTTTTGGGCGTGCCACAGAAACCAACGACTGGACTTTACGAATTCACCACAACTGCGTCAAAATTAATTCACAATTTTCGAAATGATTTGAAAATTTTTACCCCAATTATTGAGAATTTGCGGAAAACTATGAGCTCAGCAACATAAAAAAAACATATACAGGCACGCATATGCCCAAGTTGCGAAGCTGAAGATAATATTGGTTGTTCACTCTCTAAAATACAAAATCTGTGAACAGTTTAAGGTACAACAAGAATTGAATAATGACAGCAATTAAGGGAAATTTAACTACATATGTATATATATGAAAAGTTAATAATATGTTAAACAAAGCCGAGCAGTTGCAGGGGGTGAAGGCGGCAGCCCTCTGGAAAATTTGTTCAGTTTTTAGGCCGAATTTAGTCAACTGTGGACGTATCAAATTTTTTGGACATGGAAATTAGAACAAAAGACGGGAACCTCACATCAGAGTAGGAGACAGTGTATTACACAACACACGTCGCTTCTGATTGTTGCCTATATATATACCTGTTAAACAAAACTTAAACAGGTACGCCACAAACGACGAGCGCATCTGCCTGCACTAGAACACAGACAGGAAGGAGAGTGTCTCACTATTCTTCAATAAGAGTGACACACTATTATGTACTCTTGATAACACAGACATTAAACCTGTGCCAGGGTTCTAAAATTTAGTTGCTCCAGTTGCGTATTCGAATTATCCACGCCATGTTTTCGTAACGTATACTGTATTATAAACTAAATAAATGCCACCGTATATATCATCCGCTAAAAATCATTTCTATAAATAAATCTCAGTAAGACCAAGTTTTGGCCAAAAAATGACCAATCAATTTTAAGAAAGATATAACCAAACCCGTACTGCTCACCCATACGGATGCATAATGTAAACGGGGGGATGGGGGGACAGTCCCTAAAATCGGAGGGACAGTGGGTAAAAACGGCACTTTTTCAAAAATGTAAAACTTGGAGTATAGTGGTGCGAGAAAAAACCCTACGCGTTTTGCGGGGAAAAAAACCCTAGTGCTTCCTGGCCGAACCTTACGACATAGGACCTTTTTGAGTATGTGGGTGGAAAGCGCATCCCAAACTTACTTACCACACCAATTTCTGTGCAGTTTTGAGGCCTGTAGCATTTTTTATAAAATTTCAAAATTTTGCATGTTGAAAAATTCCAAAGTGACAAAATTTTCCAAATTTTTGACTTGTCATAATTTTTCACAAAACCACTTTTGGCCAACGTTGTTTGCACTTTTCAAGAGAGTTACCTTTCCTCTATACTTCTGAAGCTCAAAAACAGTGATAAACGGTGTGGTTTACCTGTGACAGTTCAAAGTTTGTGCGGGAAAAAAACCTATTGCGGGGAAAAAACCTATTTTGTTTGGCAACAATTTTTTCTTAAACTCACCCATTGTTGATACAAAAGTTGACTGATCTGGGGTAAGAACATGTGTAGACTTCATTGAAACCGTTTATTCGGCCGCAAAACGTCGTTTTTTGTCGTTTTGGCCCATACCCCGACACCCCGTACGAAACCTGTTTTGGTGATGTTTCACCAAAATTTGGCATTTTTTGGAATATTTAGGCTTTAGCTGCTGCGTACCAACTAATTCCAAGAATGGTAGACGCGGGCAATGTTTGGCCACCGTTTCTAACATAATAAGTGCAAAAATCTATTTTTAATGCATTTAAATATGTACTAAAAAAATGCATATTTGGGCAGAAGTCATTTCTGCCAAAAAGGGTCGATTTTTGAAGATTTATTGTGAGTCACATAGGTGTCGGAGAAACGGTTTTCTTAGTCCATACTGCAGCCTAAGAGTTGTAGAACACGATGGAATTGAGTTTATACTCACTGCTAATAGAGCAGCCGAAAAAAGTGGTAGGGTTTTTTCCCCGAATTAGGGTTTTTTTCCCGCATAGGGTTTTTTTTCCCGGAGGATTCGAGGCTTATTACTCAGAAACGTGAGTAGTTAGAATCCATTTTATTAGGGCAACAGTTAGGCGAAAGATGGCCGTTATAACAGCCGCGAGCATTAATGCATCCGATTTATGTGCAGCGCAGGAGGACCCGAAAAGTTGAAAATAGGGTTTTTTCCCCGCACCACTATAATCTCGGTCGATCAGGCGTGGGGGGTCCCCAAAATTTGGCCAAAAACGCCCCCCAAAATTTAGACCCCATTACACAACAAACAAACAAAAGTATATTAATGCACGGGAAAAATTTAGGATGAAAGAGTTAAAAAGTAAACGTTACATTTTTATTACTTTACTACTTACTTCATTACAAGCAGAAGGTTACAAAGTTCAGCCAACAAAACGAACTTAGAAGCAGGGCAGGTGAAGCCACAGTTTCGAACCATCTATATACCCTTGAACTTTAAAAGATAAAATTGCTCTTCACGTTACACGTATACACGTATTAAAACTAGGGATGTCGCGGATGTGAGATTTTTTGAGAACCGCGGATGCGGATGCGGATGTCGACTCCTGACATCCGCACGGATGCGGATGTGGATCTTTTTACAATACGTTTTAGACAAGTTATGATATGTATTTTTAGAAAATTTTTTACCAAAAATCACTACAATAGCAAGTATGAGTTGAATAAGTAAAAATGAGACTTGGATAAAACAAAAGTTGTGTATTCACGATATCCTCAATGACATTCGCCGCCATCAACAGTTTGTCCAAAACGCTATTAGTTAACCATGTTCCAACTCTAAATTGGCTTGAATTTACCTTGAACTGAAAAGGCTGCGATGCAATTCGTTTTGGTTGGTGTGTATGTACTGTGTCCATTCTTTCAAATCTGCAAAGCCTGCGAAGTTAACAACTGATATTGTTCTGGCAATTAATTGCTTGCAACTAAGCAGCCTAATCTATCTTTATAGTGCAGAACTTTGCTCGAATATGCCAGCTATATATAAGGATATAACATTCTCGGCCAGTTTGTGAAACCTGCTTTAGAAAAAAGTCAATTTTTAACAAAAAATGCGGCAAACACATAGGATGAAGTTTCCGTCCACTGGTTTAAGAGCTAGCATTGCTATGTACATGCACAAAAACGAAAACTGCCGTCAGATTTTTGACATTTTTAGTAATTTTTGCCGAATCTGCAACATCCGCACATCCGCATGAATTTTTTGCGGATGCGGAGCCGGATGTCAAAATGTTGCGGATCATCCGCGACATCCCTAATAAAAACATTAATATCGAATCAACGATATACACGTCTAAATAAATAGAGCAAATTCTGCCATATATATATGCAACAAGCCAAAGCGACTAACTCCCTACAGTATCCATATCCGTTTTCCCCTGGCCTGCACAAACCTATACAGCCACAAGGTGTCAGGTGCTTTAGCACAGAGAGCAGACAAACCTATATAAACCTACGGACCGGACTCAATTTGTATCCGAGCAGAGGAAAAGGAATAGCCAGCCAGCCCAAAGCCTAGATCGGTTACCGCGGGCAACTAAACGCATCGTATCCGGTTAGCAGTGTGAAATACAAAAGGAAGGATTGTCCTCCCTTGTGCTGTAGCATTTGGCTTAGGCTTAGCGGATCAATATTATTTCATTATGATTTATATATATAATACATTTTTTAATTTGCATACCTCTGATCCGGCTCTGCACAGACCCTGTCTGTCGTCGCTTCAATATTGCTCCCTTGGTGGTGATTCTCGCAACCGTAATGCCGGTAAATCTAAAAGCAGACAAACACTAATTGCACATAATATATATTCCATCTTTCCTGTCAGTTATCCACATATCTTCGTTGTCATTAGTTGGCTTATTCTTAAGCACAGAGTTAGTGCATATCTGCAGTCTACACACTCTTTACCGGGTTATATAAACGAATTCATTTTGAACAGAAGACGTGAAAATGTCATTTCAAAACGGCCAGCACTAAAAGGACCTTACATCGTTGTGGCTACCCTTTACTCAATTTCACAGTATGTATATAATGTATTTCCACTACCAGAGTATATATGCCAAGAGTACGCATGAAGTTGTTCGAGTTTAGAAACCGGTACATACAGGAATATATATATATATATATATATATATATATATATATATATATATATATATATATATATATATATATATATATATACTGTGAATACTAAAGCCTAGTTCATGCTTGTCCGTATCCGAAGGTTGTGTATAAACCACTATTGTTTAGCGATTGTTAGCAAAACAATATTGTTTGTAACTTTGTGTCCTATTTACCAAAAATCAACCAAGAGGACCTACTCGGATTTCTAAAACGGCAAGCAGTCAAAAATTCTGCTTACGTACAAACAAACATGCGCTTACGGACTCTTATTGAAAACCCCCCTCCAAAAAAAAAGAAAATTAGGTTGGGGGAGGGGGGCCTGACAGGGGTAAAAGGGGAAGGGCTCTGGCGTGTGCTAAATTTTTAGCCAAAGAGCGACTTTTAGCGCTTAAACAAGTCTTTTATCGCTCGCCACTTGAAAAAGGGACATTTTTAATGAAATTTATATACGCAACTTTCACCAAATATTAGGCTATAAACTGTCAAATCGCTACTTTTCGATAAAAAAAGGTAAAAAATTCGTCAGTCTTGAAACAGGGTACCCCATTTTTGTGCTGTTACATGTATATATGGGGGATATTAAACTTAATCCATCATTCAATATTACACCGAGTATTACGGTAGACTGATTCTTCGTATTAAAATTTGGTTAATATATATAATGCCTGCGACACCTATTAATCAGCCCTCGGGGTGCTACAAAATCTGGCGCCTAGGTAAAAAATGCGTTGGGGTCTGAGTTAATCAACAACGTGGTAAACTTGAGTGCACTTTCAATAATGAATTGATTCACCTCTCATTAACCTCCGGTGGGCGGTACATATATTAACCGGTAGGTGGCAGCTTAGCAACCCTTGCATGGAAAACGTTGTCTCAAAACGACTACTGATCAAATTAAGATAATGTTTCTCTCGCCAAACCGGAAATGGTATCCGTTTTAGCTCCGGTTCGTGCAAGAATAGCTGGATAAATCTGGACTGTGAAAAAATTTCTGGGTTTTCACTTAATTGTAAAATAGAAAAAGTTCATTGGTGCAAAAATTTATGCAAATCTGCTCAGTAATTACAAATTTCTGACTAGGGGATAACAGAAAAGACCCATTCTTAGCAGACAGACGTCATCATTCATGAGTACGATCCAGTGGGATTCGAACCATCCATCTCTGGATCAACACACCAGCACTCTACCAATTGAGCTAGTGTTCCGATGCTGAGTTGTCGTTTATCCCTCTAAGAACCTAGGGGGTCGGGTCGGTCATCCGTTACATGATTACAACGTATATTGTCGTACTATTATGTAGGTCGGTAATTAGAAAAATCTAAGTGCCTTAGCCATAACAGAACTTATATATTGACTTCAAGTGAACTTTATTGAGCTAGCAAACACTGAGGTATATATATTGACAACTGTACGTAACGTAGTGAAATTAGAACCAGCTAACGATAAACAACTAGTGTGCATTTTACTACCCAAAAAAGTACCTAAATGCATTTATATATGGCTTCTCAAAGTTTTTATTAATTCGACCCAGTCTCGAAAATCTAAGCTGACTAAAAAACCATCAGACTTTGCACCATGAAGGCTTATCAACGTTTTTTGCCAGGTGCCAGCTGAAATAATCATTGTGTGTGAACCCTGTACTGTATCATGCAAAAAGCTGTGTGCACTTATTATGTATACATGCAAGGTCGTACCCTAGAGGGAGGGAGATGGGGTAATTCTTGCCTCACCCCCAAATTTTTTTCCAAGTGAGATTTTACACAAGGGTTACAAATACAATACAATTTTTGGTACCCTTTGATTTATATTGTTTGGCCAAAAAAATTCCCAAAACGCCTCCAATTCAACAAAATTCAAAAAGGCCTAAAAACAAAAAAACTTCTCCACTTTTCCTGGGGTCTGCCACCCTTAGCCCCTGCCACTTTGAGGTTTAGTGGTCTTGGCGTTGGAAATAAGAATTCAAGTGTTAAAATTGCTAAAAAGTGCACTTTAACCAATTTCAAACAAGCACTTCTGTTGACGAGCGCACATTAAATCGACGTGGCGACAATAAAGTATTATTTTACCTTATCGGTAAAATTAGGCGCGGCACGCCCCAAAATTTTTGTAAGTACCTACTACTTAGTTTTTCATTTTTAATGGAGTCTGGATGGGTGTGAAAATCTGTTCGACGATAACGTTTTACGTATGTGTAAGTACATACAATTTAAGAATTGATAGAATGCTATAACATTTGATTTTTATATCATACAAAGAAGCAATTTGAAAACCTTATTCTACTTTCGAAGTCAGAAAAAAATTGTAAAAATTTCAGAACTGATGGGAATCGAACCACCTATCCTGTGTTTCGCAGTCACACGCCTTAACCGTTAGGCCACAGCTCCGTGCCCGCTGGATGATTCGATTAAAATCGTAGAACTAAATGTTTTGTCAGGAGCATTACGAAAGGCCTGCCTTGAAAGTCATTCGAAAGAATCGATATCGCAGATCGATTTTCAATTTGCCATTGTCGTTTGTTATCCACAGACACGCACGCACACACATACACGCACAACTTGCGCGCTGCGAGTAGCACACAAGTCACAGCTGGTCAGTCCAGTAGGCTTCAGTGATGCACTGAAACTGAGCGTCAGTGTTTCGCGCCTTAACTGAAAGTGTTTCAGTGCATTAACCGAGTTTCAGTGTTTTTTTTTTTTGTTTTTTTTTTTTTTTTTTTTTTTTTTTTTTTTTTTGGGGGTTTTGGTGGTTTTTTTTGTTTTTTTTTTTGTGTTGTTTTTCCATTAACTGAAATTAGTATGCACGGCCGCTGAGGCGGCCGCGCAAAAATCGTAGTCATTCCTCCCCCCTCGAAATTTTTTTCTGGCTACGCCACTGACTATATATACATGTAAATGTACCGTACCGTACCCTCTCTGCCACAGGATTCAAATTCACACCTTAGTAAAAATCTACTAAGTCGAAAAAGACCTACAGTAGACCTCGCACAACCCTGCGGTGAGCGGAACTCCTTAACATCCTTATATAACATAGGAACATCTTTATAAAGCACTACTGTGCTACTTAGACTGAATACCCGGTTACAGATCATACACGTATTGGAGGGGGGTTGGGTTGGGTCAGCTTCGCCAAAACAATCGAGAGATTGCGTGAAGGCCTGAAGTGTTCTCAAAATTAGAGCAGAGAGTAACAGTACGTGATACTTTGTCGAAAATTTGGCAAAATTTAACGTATCTTTGGTCGACCAGAGGCAGAAAGTCCTTAAATTGGGGCTTGACAGGACAAAACTTCAGATCGGATTATATATGTATATATGGAAATGGAATAGATATGGGGGTTCGGAGTTCGGACTAAATTAACTGACTTTTGCTAGCCCGTTTAGTCCGATATCTGTTTCTTAACTTCGAACAAAAATTGTTCAGTCCGTTTAATTCGGTAAAAAATGGGTCCTTCTTTGTCCATATTTTGTGAATATCAGTCTGAGTACTAAACTGGAAAAACTACTGCATTATATGCAGTCCACACTCCACCCTGATTATGAGTAATGCAACTTTTCAACTATGTGTATATGTTTTAAACTACATACCACATATGCAGTTTAAACTATATACAGTCTCTATTTTAGTAAAGAAACTTGTTGCATTCTAGCCAAATATGTCAGAACAATTTCCATCAACTGACGTAACTCATACCAAACCCAGACAATAGGTTCACTTCAAAACAACCAGAAGTTTTGAAGAAAAAAGTTTCAAAATCTATACACCTGCATACTAGTTTTAACGACAAAAATTTGGTAAATACTAGCTCATTTTGAAAATAAATTACTTCAAAAGCTTATTTATCTAAAGAAGCTTAATCCTGAACTTGATCAATAAGGTTACTGAGTCTTAGAAAAACGTCTTAATTTTTAAGTAGAAACCGTTTTTTCGGTGCACATGTTGATTATTCATTTTCTGAGCTTCTACTGCGAAATACGAAGTCCAACATTTTTGAGCTTCCAAAGTTCAAATTTACTGACAAATGGGAAATTAAAATGACACCACGAAATACAAAAAATAAGCTAACACTGAAAGTAGCATTTTAAAACAACTATCTAGCTTCTGACGACCTGCAAACTCCAAAATTACGCTTCTCTGTCTTACATGAAAATAAACCCAGCTATTTTAGTTAGCGACTTAATTTCGTAATTTCACATGCAATTTATGATTAGTCAAAAATCCCACGTCACTATTAAATGCTAAACCCTTTTCTTAGACCTCCAGCTAACTAACTTCCCCGAAGCTTACTGGTATATTAATTCTAAAATCAGACAACTAATCTTATTCTCAAAGTCACTTAATTATCTAAGCCTTTTACTACAGTGATGAAGCAACTGTGACATATTAACGGATAAAATAGTTCGAAATAGAAACCCGCAAAATGTGACTAAACCTTAAACGGCTTAACTCTGTCGTCAGTGAATTCAGCTCAGCAGCTACGGTTCAAATTTGTGGGCAGCCGGGTCGGGTGAATTAGCAATTACCTGGGGCAATTTCTAAGACAAAACTCTTTGTTCTAAGCCTGAATGACAGAAGATCAAGGTCCCAGTGTCATTAGCAACTGGGGTCAAGTGTTACTTAAATAGCATATAGTTAGGGTTAAGTAATTAACCAAAATTAAATTAGCCCCCAATCCCACTTTTACAATCCCCATTGAGTGTCCAGAATACTCCTACGGATTTTAGACCAAATGTAACATTTTGCCTGGGGACATTTCTTTGGCACGTCATTGAACTAAGCGAGCTTGCTTGAAGGTGAGATTTGAGCAAAACCCAGATCTAACAGGGCAAGAAAATGCGGTTACGAGATTCAGAGATAAGTTTAATGGCATTAATGTTCGAATTCGAAAGAATACTAGCTGAGCACAAAATCTGTTTGTATGTACATTAAAATTAGAAAAGATTCAGCCTGACAAATATGGCATATGAGTTTTCGGTGAAATTTTATGGGGAGGGGGTACTAGCGGTCCCAGACTTCGATTTCGGGGGGCGGGCGGAGGTCTGACGAAATTTGTTCACTTTTTATAATAGCGTTTTTCAGCTTAACGCTATTTTGTTATAGCCGCAGCCATATCAAGGGCAATGAATTGACTCTGTTTGTATTAAAAACCAGTGGTGTACCCAGGAAAAAATGAAGAATTTTCAAATTTTTAGACCGAATTGGGTCAAATGGAGACGTATCAGAAATTTTTTCCGACAGAAAAATTAAAACAAAAGATGGTACCGTCACATCAGACAATTAGTTGCATAAGTAAATGTAGCATAATGTACTCGTGTATGCATGCTTAGGGTTTGATAAAAGATAATAACGAGAAATAGTATATAAACTACAAAGCTGCAGGGGTCTGGGGGCGGTAGCCCCCAGGAAAAAATTGGGGGAAATTTTTTATTTTTAGGCCAAATTTGGTCAAATGGAGACGCTTCAGAAAATTTTTCCGGCCGGACCATAAAAACCAAAGGGGGGACCCTTGTGAAAAAGTTCAGTCGGGAAAAATTTCGGGGGGGGGGGCGGCCCAACTTTTTGCCTAAAAAACGGGTAAT
The DNA here is from genome assembly GCA_030248245.1 of Trissonchulus sp. WLG1_4. Lineage (NCBI taxonomy): Eukaryota > Metazoa > Nematoda > Enoplea > Enoplida > Ironidae > Trissonchulus > Trissonchulus sp. WLG1_4. The sequence goes on along the minus strand of JASANF010012253.1, from coordinate 20,718 downwards.
TTTTTGCAAAATATGGATAATTTTAGCGAATTTTTCGCTTGTTGCTCAATTTGAAAACATTTTACAGCGATGTGGGGCAATTTTTGTGTATTCGGGCACATGTTTTTCAACACCAAGAAGGGGGGCTTGTTCCGATGGGTCGAATCTGAGGATGGAGCTTGGCTTCAAATGTGGGGGGGTCTTGCCCCCCCCTAATCTGTGCTAATAACTATTTTTCCAAGTCCCCAATTGAACGAACCGACGTATCAATCCACCATAAATGAGCTATTTTATAGCCAATGTGGACATACATGTAACCATACATGTACACGGGGTCTCGGTCTGGGGGGGGGCTTGTCCCAGAATTTTCGAAATTTTAGCGGGGGCTTGTCCCGACTTGTCGGGGACTTGAGCGGACAAAAACGCAAAAAATTCAAATTTTTGCCAAAAAGGGGAAATTTTCTGCAAAATCAGGCTAATTTTGGAAATTTTTTCCCTTTTTGCTCATTTTTGAAGCATTTTACGGCTATCTGGGACAGGTTTTGAGTGTTCGGACACTTTTTTTCAGCATCAAGAGGGGGGCTTGTCCCGATGGGTCAAATCTGAGGGGGGGCTTGTCCCGGAATCTCAAATCTGGGGGGGGTTTCCCCCCCCCCCCCCAGACCCCCCCCCATGTACATCTGTGCATGTAACGGAATCCAAATTTTGGGGGGGCCTCTCCGGCCAAATTTTGGGGACCCTCCCCCATGATCGACTGAAAATACCCTAAATTTTACAAAAATTGGTAAAATTTTCCCAAAAAGTGCCATTTTTACTAAATTTTGCCCAAATTTTCGGGACCCTCCCCCCCGGCCCCTCGATTTTGGAGGGGGGGCCAGCTCATACATGTGTGAATGTGGATCTTCTGTATTGATCTAGGGATTTCCAAAACACACATGAATCACGATCTTGAGAGCACGGAAAGAAGATTTTTAAAAACCAAACATGCGCTTCCTTGATAAATTTCATCATATTTATTAACCATTATTACTTATTAGCTATATTAGGCTGCAGTCTTCTAAAGTCCTGAAGGTGACAACGTTTACGTAAATCTGGTTTTCTTAACGGAAATTCCCATTAATAGATTGATTACCCTAAGGAGTGTAATTTGCTAAAATTAAGACTAAAACTTTTAAGATTAAGAAAAACTAATTGAACCTGTGGGTATGAATTATGAAAGGGTTAAGTTAGGCCTACAAGATAAAGCGTCGGCATTCATCTAAATTAAAATGCAGCTGTTATAAATTTAGACTCGACAATAGAACATTTTTAAACATTGGTGTAGGAAGGGTCTAAGGCAAGATGTATATACACGAAGTTTTGTTTTTTAGTAAAGTAAAAATGTGAATTTTGGAAAAAATCTGATATCTTATATTTTAGTAATTTTTTAAAATTTTAAAATCTGATTTTTTATATTTTTGTTACCTGCTACACCCTGGAACTCAACAGTTTCCAAAAACGAAGTCAAATTAGACGAAAAAGTTACTCAGCACCACCCCCATTCACCTGTTAGGCTCACACGTCACGCCCCAAAAATTTCATATCAATCCTATCACACCTACATAACATGTAACAGGGACCCAAAATTTGAGGAGTAAATATCTATCCAAATTCTGAGAACCCTCACCCCCTAATCGACCTAAAATACCCCCCATATATACAGCCAGACCCCCGTTGATACTCAGCATCAGTAGTGACCGATAGATCACTGGATATACCTATACGTGGGGGGGGGGGTTCGGGAAATCTCCTTAAACTCTACATTTTAAAAATCTGTATATGCTCCACGACGAATTAATTTCAAATTTAACAAATTTGAAACAAACGTGAATCTAATTTGTCTGAATCGTTCATAAACTACAAACCAATTCTCACAGATATGCCCATTCAAATACATAACAAAACAATAAAAAAAATAAAACTGCATCCAAAACGAAAAAATTCAAAAAATCTTTTCTCTGCCATTGCTAATAGTCCTTGACTATAATACTATATATAATAGTTGCTATTTAATGAGACTATAATTATATACCTGCGCTAGTTTATGATCCGGGGGGTTCCACAGCTGAGAGCCGGCAGGGGGGGCGATAATACAGCTGGGGCGGGCCACGACTTGGGGTAAAGCTAAGGCCGTCATCATACCTGAAAATAAAAACAAAAACATTATGAATATATACATACATAAAAAGTAAAAACATCCATTATGAACATACATAACGATACATGGGCGTACACACAGAAGACATCTTCACACCCCTGCCTTCCGCCAAGAAAGCCTACAACGACACACGAAGATTGTTGCACCCCGCCCCCCGAAATTTGCTGGCTATCCACACACATTATGATCTAAATGCTAAGCTAAATAATTATTTTGAACATGAATTTAGTGTCGTAACTCGTAACATAGCAAGAACGCGTTTGTGAGCCGGAACGAGTGTAAAAGATTTCGTTAAAAATGGGGGGAGCTAGCATACATTTGCGTGGGAGCATGCATTGCCCCCCACCAAAAAAGGTCCCCAAATTGCCATTCACCCCACTAAATCCAACCCTCTATAATATTTTGCCAAACCCGAAAAACTTAAATTTAGTTAAATTAAATTAATTAATTAATAAAGTTAAGTAAAAAATCTTCCGTAACTCCCACGACTAGTTGTTCAGCTGCTAAATATATAAATTCATACAAACTGACAAATGTTTAAATAGAATTAAAAGTAAGTACACAAGATGAAAATAAAATAAACCAGTAAAACTCAGTTTTCAGGAATTTCGACAAAAACTGCTGTAAAACTGTTGTAAACCACATTTAATTATTAAAACTTCTCATTAAGAGCTATATATAACTGCTGATATACAAGCAACAAACTACTGGGTAGGAAAGAATTTGCGGAATTCCATTCAGTTCTTATACCAAAAATTAATATTTAAAACTTGCATTACCACAAATTAGAGAAACAACAAAGTTGAGTAGGCCGCACCCTCGCTAAAGACCGACTTTGTAAAATTAGGATCATTTTTTGCGAAAATATGAACAGGAATTTAGTTAGAGGGGGTGAAAACGCAAGTGGTGCCCACTTATTTAAATTTAGGCCATACTAAACCATTCTGCGCCAAGAGAAAAGCTTGCTACTAATTATATACAAATTAAGTAGTTTTTTGCCCACGTAATATAAACCCAAGCCTAAATCTAAACCTCGAAGACCGCAAGAGACAATTCGCCACTGACATTCGAACATTCTGAGACGACTTATTTATAAAGACTTGTCAGGTCCAGCTGATAAGCTAGCTAGTATCTGGGTGTAACTTTTTGGGCCCAGACATTCTGATAGCACACAGGCCAATGTTTTTGTTCCGTACCAGGTTACGACGGCACTACCCCCCTGAACTTTACAACCCACCCAAACCTGTACACAGACCTGTAGTACAGTACAGTGAACATGCATATGTGCAAGCCCCACTGTCTACCGTGGGGCATAGTTTACACACAAAATACAGTATGACTTGCTCTGCAAACTTTGTCAACAACAATCAGCAATCATTGCGTAGGGCGGTTACTGTTGTGCGTAATTTCGCACAACTTTTTTTGCGAGCCTCTGGTATGCAGAAATCATTAGTGATTTTTCTAAAAATAGACACCCCACCACCTCACACACCCGCCTGTATAGACCTGGGGCGAAACCCACAGAGCTCTGAATTGTGTGATTAAACTCCACCAATAAGCTTAAGCCTGTTTTATACTTGTCAGTTGTAAGCGTTTCCGTTTGTCCGTGAACAACACTTTCGAGTGACTGATGTGATAAAAAACTAAAGGCAGCTCTACGTAGTTCGTATCTGAGCTAGCCAATGCCAAACAGACCGAAAAACTGGCAAAAAATATGTAGTTTTGGTGGACTCTTTGCAGTTTTGCACGACAAAAAATAACTTATATCGGCGACTAATTCAGCAACACCAAAGTTTTTTCCCCGGCCTGTAGACAAGTATAGTGAGACGTGAAAGGTTTATATACAGTATCAGGGGAAGTTTCGGTCTGACTGAAAAATTGCAGATGTAACTACTAAGGAACAAACTGATCCAGCGCTTTTGTTCTTATAGATTACTGTCTGTTTTCCGTTGTCGAAAGCGAAAAAATATATACTTAAGCTGAACTTGTAAAAACATTCTGACACGACTTATCCGATCTGGATGAATAGCCAGTGCTTATCAAATTGCCAATGGGCGTACGTACATACCAAAAAAATGCTGAATGTAGGGATGGAAGTCTCGGTCTCGGTCTCGGTCAAAACCCGAGACTAGCCCAGTCTCGGTCTCGGTCTCGGTAGTCGAAAAGTCTCGGTTTGTATATACCCGGTCTCGGTTTTTCAAATCTGTGAAAAATTTCCCTGTGGCCCCCCCTTTGGTTTATATTTTTGGCAGGAAATTTTTTTCGGAAGTTTTTATTTCATCAAAATTTCACATCAAACAGTGAGATTCTGTCGATTTTTTGCCAAAAACTTTACCGTGGTTGTTTAGTTTATCAGTAAACGCAGTACACACACAAAAATGTATGTTTGTGATTAGGTTTCTTGTTTCATATTATCTTTCAAGTCTGTCTGTGTGATTATTATTATATATATTTTATTCTTTAATCTTTAGTGTTTGGCTGGTCAACTTTGTTATGCCAATCGGTGACTTCATATACCTAACTGTAATTTCCAATTAGTATATATGAGTTTAGCAAAAAATCAAAAATAAAATCTGTGAAAGTTCAACTAGACGCACTACTCAAAATTATGCGGTGAGGGTGACACATGTAGTTCGGTGGATGAAAAGGGAAGACTCTACTCCCAACTAAAAATTAGTCCCAGGGGATTGAGGGCGCACAATTTAAAGGGTTGTCACGCCGGAGGCAAAGCATGAAAGAGCGTCACGACGCGCAGGTCTAATTGAGCTAAAAACCCTTTTTATCTTGGGTGTATATTTTAGCAGAACATTGGTAATTCCAATACAAGCTGAGCGATTTTTAACTAAATTCAGCCAAACACTGCAAACAGTGTCTGAAATTGCTATTTTCTGGCGTGAACAAGGACAAATTGCGTCTGCTTTGGGACAGAGGTCAAAATTTCACAGTATTTAAGGTGGTAGTTCCATAATCGCAGTGACCCGTTTTTCAGACAGATCTACATATACAGAAACAATGATTTTCTGAAACTACACTCAAAAACACCCAGAGCATTTTTTATTTGGTGTAAAATATCATGGTTAAGACTAGCTACCGTGTTGGCTTTCTGAACTGTAAGCCAATGGAGTAGCTAGTCTTAACGTGGGATTTTATCAGTGGTTATAACGTGAAAGTAGACAGGTTTGAGTCTTGTTTCAAAAAATTGTAGCCAGTTTATTCGTTCTTTACTGGTTGTTCTGAAAAAGAGCTTTGAAATTAGCCTCATGTTAAGAAACTGCGATTCTGGAACTACCACCTTAAGTAGACACGGCCCCACATCCACACAAAAGGAGGAAAGAACCAGGAACGTAACCAACATTGCCGTGATGAAGCTGTTAGTTATATATACATAAGGTGTCTGACCATGGTCTTGTAAGTTTACCTAAAAACTTGTAAAAAGTCATCAAACAAATAGGTGAAAAAATGGCAAAAAATGACCCAAAGTCTCGGTTTTGGCGGTCTCGGAATTTAGTCTCGGTCTCGGTAGTCTCGGTTTCGTGGTCTCGGTCTCGGTCTCGGAAAAAAAACCGAGACTTCCATCCCTAGCTGAATGCTTCATTATATTTTGAGTTCGAAAAAAATCAGGGTTGGGTGATAGCACGACACATCTGATAACCCCTAACACACCCATGTTTTATTGTGAGTATAACCCAAAAATGCATGTCAAGAACTCAAGAATACGCCAAACTCTCAGCATTACGCCAAGCAAATATGTTAGAAAACTCAGAAAACTGTTCAACACACGCAAACATAAGCAAATCAAGCAAAAATACACCTCTCCAAGTGATACATAAAATGTGACATAACATAATCTCACAGCAAAGCGTGGCTGTGCAAGCGCAAATGGAAGTTTTGCAAAAGTTTCATGAAAAACAGGAGTTCTTTTGATTGACTAGTTTAGTTAGTTTGCAAGGCGTGAGCGTTACAGTTTCACAGGACACACACACACACACACACACACACACACACACACACACACTTTGTGGGGGCACGCCCACTTTTGGCAGAGATGACAACATTCGGGGGATTCCAGCGAAATTGCCCTACAACGCTGCCGGCAAAGAAATGTTATGTTAAATACTTTTTGGAGGATAAAAAACGGACATATTTATGAGACTATGAAAGGTGCAACTTCTCAAATATCTGATAGTGTCAGCATGTTTTCACTAGTCGGTCGTAGATACAGATAATGTATTAAAGTGGGCCTGATGCACAATTTCATTGAGTTTGAGACTTTGAGTGTGTTACACCGGAATGAAGTATCGCGCCCAAATTCTATATACAGTGTGTCGAAAACTTAAATAATTCCATATCCCAGCAAGTTTCACTACTGTATGGCATGCTACGGAGTGATTAACCAATCTATAAATAAACATATGTATACTATATATTGTTCAATGCGTACCTGTATGAGGGTGGGATGGGGGGGCATCTTTCATGTTTCATGCATACAAGAATCTATTTACGGTTACCGAAATGCATAATTAAACAGGCGTATTCTGCCAAAAGCCTTGGTAGAATTGATGCTTCTTCTGCCAAATTCCATTTCAGTCCAAGCCATCCAGCTGGGTCCAATCCACGTCCAGGCTGCAAAAGTTGAATCAGAAAACATCTTGGCAACAAAAATTCTTTGAATCGTGGCAATCCTACTGGAACAGCAATGGTGGCCTAAAACTAAAAACACAAATAGAGGTAGAAGGCTTTATAGTTTTATTAAAAGATAAGATGGGAATCACTGTGGGTGATCACATAAAAGGTTGTCCGGGTCTGGGGCTATATACAGCCATACATGGGCGTGATCCCCCCCCAAGGCATCTTCAGCCCCCCCCCCAGACAGGTGCTTCACCCCCCCCCCCCCCCGAATTCGGTAGCTGCCCACATATGGCTACAGCCAAGCCACGAGGGGTGGGGGGCCAGGTCCCTTCTCAGTGGTTTTGCCCCCCTCACCCCTTAGATAAAAAATTTGGCTCGCGTAACACCCCCCCCCCTCCGGTAGACAAAGTTCGAAAAATTGTTCGGGCAAAAAGCACGTTGGCCCCTCCCTCGAGTTGATCCTGGCTATGGTATATACTGCTACAGCCCCAAGGATTTTTTGTAATTTGGGCCAGGAAGAAGAAGAATACTATATACTTTACTCACCGAAAAAATACATATATAATACATATAATATATACCCAGACAAATAAGGATATTTAGACGACAATAACAACAAAAAATGCAAACACGAAAACGAAAAGGCAAAGTATATCAGCAAAAAGAAATAGTATATATAAAAGTTTGACAAAAAATTTGAATATATGATCACTGGCGATCCCAGACTTTGATTTCGAGGGGGGCGGAGGTCTGAAGAATTTTTTCACATTTTATAATAGCATTTTTCAGCTTTACGCTATCTTGTTATTGCCGCAGCCAAATCAAGGCAATGAGATGAGTGTGTTTGTAGTAAAACCAGTGGCGAACCCACAAATAAATGGAAAATTTTTTCACTTTTTAGGCCGAATTTGGTCAAATGGTGACGTGTCAGAAATTTTTTCCGCCAGAAAAGTCAAACAAAAATGGGAGCGTCACATCAGACAGTGTGTTACACAACTAAATGCAGCATAATGTACTCGTGTAAACATACAAATACAACCTAATGTACTTGTGTATACATGTATATATAGGCTTTGATGAAGGATAAGAACAAGAAACAGTAAGCCACAGAGTCGCAGGGGTCTGGGGGGCGGCAGCCCTCAGAAAAAAAATGGGGAAAATTTTTGATTTTTAGGCCAAATTTGGTCAATCGGAGACGTATCGGAAATTTTTTTCGGCCGGTCAATAAAAACCAAAGGGGGGACCCTTGTGTAAAATTTCAGTCGGGAAAAATTTCGGGGGGGGGGGGGGTGCGGCCGCATCCGCGGATGATCCGCAACTTTTTGACAACCGCATCCGCAAAAATTTATATAATGCGGATGTGCGGATGTTGCAGATTCGGCAAAAATTACTAAAAATGTGACAATCAGATGGCAATTTCGATTTTTGTGCATGTATATACCAATATTTGCTCTTAAAACAGTGGATTGAAACTTTTTTCTAGGCTTTTTCGCCTCATTGTTGGCTGCAAATCGCTCTGTTTATATGTGTATATATATATATATATATATATATATATATATATATATATATATATATATATATATATATATATATATATATATATATATATATATATATATATATATATATATATATAGCCTTTGAGTTGGCATGGCTTGTTATAAGATATATAATGTATGATACAACTTTGATACAAACTGTTTTATCTAAGCCTCATTTCTTAGTACTAGCATTTATACTTGCTATTTTTAGTATATAATGTATTTTTTGGTAAAAAATTTTCAAAAATTTGGCTCATAACTTGTTTAGAACGTATTCTAAAAAGATCCGCATCCGCGCGGATGTCAGAGGTCAACATCCGCAGCCGCGGATGTCAAAAAAGTCACATCCGCGACATCCCTAATAATTATATAAAATAGAGTAAAAATCGGTGAGACGTTAGGCTACATCCAATAAGGTCTATAACGCCTAACCTATCTATGATAAACTCAAACTAGAGCATGCAACATGTATATACTGCATAATTGCCATAATAAAAATGCTAATTGGAATATATATATATATATATATATATATATATATATATATATATATATATATATATATATATATATATATATATATATATCTACGTAAGGAATTTAGACAGTTATGGACAATATTGGCGGCGGGCTTTGTAGCAGTTTACATCAGTAGCGTGCCCAGGATTTCGCGAAGGGGGGTCTGAACTGATGGTCGACGACCGGGGGGGGGGGACGCGCAATGACGGTAAATTTGCATTCAAAAAGTTGTCTGCAACACGTCCTAAAATCATAGCAGTTGCAGGGGTCTGGGGGAGGCAGCCCCCAGAAGCGGGAGCTTTTTTTAAATTTCTAAATAAAATTTTCATGGAAAAAGCAATTCTAAGCAACACTTGTCGTCAAAGCATAGTGGTTGCAGGGCTCTGGGGGCGGCGGCCCCCAGAAGCTGGAGCTTTTTTGTTTTTTAGAATTTTGAAATAAAACTTGCAATGAAAAAGCAATTCTAAGCAACAGTTGTCGTAAAATCAGAGTGGTTGCAGGGGTCTGGTTCTGGTAGCGACTGCCCCCAGGAAAAAATTTTGGGAATTTTTTATTTTTAGTCAAATTTGGTGAATTGGAGACGTATATAGATATCGGAAATTTTTTTCGGCCGGGCTATATATAAAAACCAAACGGGGAAGACAACTTTGTTTATTTAATAATTGGTCTGAACACTGAACAACCACAGCGAGCTGAGATGAGAGTCAGATTTTGGTATGTGAGCGTTGTCGTTGTAACTAAATATTCGTATTTTTGCGGAAAAAATAGCTGTCTGACTTTTTAGATGAAGTGGATTTTTTTGGCAAAATTGATAATATTTCGAACTTTTAACTTTTTTAGATGAAAAAAGCACCAAAAAGTGACCCATGGGGACTAACAAACCATAAAACTACGTTGTATACAGGAAAAAATGGAAGAAAAACCATTGGTGACAAGGGCTGTCCTTAGACGTTTGTCCTCCACTCCACCCACCGCACGGTTTTTAATTAAAAGCCACACAAATATATAAGTACCAACAAGGGCGTAGCCAGGGGGGGGGGAGGTCGCGGGGGTCAGACCCCGCAATAGTGGGTTTAAAAAATTGAACAAAAAAGTGGACAAGGTGCGACCTCCCCTTTTTAAAATCCTGGCTACGCCCCTGAGTACCAATAATAGTTGTCAGCATTACTCATTATTAATATATACACCATAGCAGATGAAAGTCATGTATATACATTATAGCAGTAATGAATTAGGGGCGAGATCCCCACGAAAGAAAATGTTGGGAAATTTTTGAAATTTCAGTGTAATTTTGGTCAATTGGGGACGTGCCGAAAAATTTTTTAGCAGTGTCATAAAACCAAAGGGGGACCATAAAAAAGTGAAGAAAGGGGGGGCTTAAATCGCGATGGGGGGGTCTAAAATCGCGAAGGGGGGGCTGATGTCCCCCTACCCCCCCCTGGGTACGCCACTGGTTTACATCTAGTACTTTAAAAACAAGGACAAATGTACGACATTTAGCTTATTTTTAAAGACACAAACAGAAGCACTATCATTGACATTCTGTGGGAGAAGAGTCTAAGCTTGAACAACTCTGTTGCAGAAAAAATATTTCCGACAGTCTACGCGTGCTAGGGTGACCGAAAGCTTTAAGGTATGTATGTCCACGAGTAATATGCGACTCAGACGGGGTGAAAAAAAACGTCAACTCTGTGTTTTTATTTTAAAAACCATAAGATCTTTTCGAAGTCTATGTTTTGGTGAATCAATCAATCAATCAATCAAAATAGTTTATTATTCTAACTGCAATACATGAATCATAAAGTCAAAAAATACAACAGTTTGAAAAGGTGATCAAAGAGCCGGGAACGGACTGTTAACAAATCACCTGTGCAATCGGGAATCGGGAATGTGTCGGGAATTTTTCCCACTAGGCCCTCTTTGCCAAAGGGGGCCCAGACCAAAAGGGGAGGGGGCGGGGCCCGTACCCCGCTTCCGGTGGGGCCGTATTCTCAAAATTACCAGCAGGTAAAGTTAAGCTACCTTTACCTACAGGTAAGGTGAAGGTAAAGTCGTATTCTAAAACAATGACAAAAGCCAATGTGATAGCTAAGGTTAACTTTAATATTCGGGACAGAAAAGTGCTTTATCTTGTTTAGCTAAAGTTAATGTATTGTGCAAATTTTTAGATTCAACTGTCTACGTTACCCTTGTTTTTAGTTTTACCTTACCTTTTTGAGAATACGGCCCCTGGCTGGATCCGCCACTGCTCAAATTACCAAACATTTTGGAATTATAGACTTAAATTTGGGTTAAATGCAGTTGGGGGGGGGGGAGAAAATAGTGGACCTATTTTTTTGAGCAGAGCACCTTGGGGGAAGTTCAAGAACCCCTATTTCATTTTTTGGATTTTCTGAGATACGACCCCCCGAAATCTGAACCCTCAGTAAGGGACGTTTTCGCAATGTTTTTCCGAAGCTTTTGTTTTTTCCATTCTAATCGTGTCTAAATGGTGTCAGATTATTGGTTACAATTTTTTAGAATCAAAACAAAGTCTCCTTCACCGGGTTCCTGCCGAAAATTGACCAAATTCGCCAGAAACGTCCATTTTTTAATCAAATTCAAACTTGGCCTTAATTTAGGCTTGGGCTTCGCCTTAGCCTTAGGGCTTAGGCGTTAGGCTTAGTATGGGGGCATGGGGATAAGGCTTAAATTTAGGTTTAGGTTCAGGCTTAGGCTCAGGCTTAGGCAATAAAAAATCGAAATTTTCAGAAAAAATCCTGCCAGCTTAACCTAGATAATCCTGCCAACTAAGCTTAGACGATGCCTTAAAACATCATAACGCAATCAAAACTATCCAAAAACAAAGATTATGCCATTTTTGGCTTCGAACTTTGGCCTACGTTCACTTCCAAAAACACAGAAAATGCAATTTTCAAGGGGTCATAGATAATAAAATACAAATTTGTGGATCGGGGTTCTATTACAAAATATGCTTCCCTCAAGGTGCTCTACTACACAAAAAAAGGTCCACTACTTCCCCCCCCCACACAGGAAAAAATATTAGTACAAAAAATGTACAAAAAAAGTACAAAAAGTTACAAAAAAAGTACAAAAAATTTTGTACTTTTTTTGTACTATTTTTGTACTTTTTTTGTAATTTGGCCTGGCAAGTTTGTACTTTTTTTGTACTTTTTTTGTACATTTTTTGTACTTTTTTTGTACATTTTTTGTACTTTTTTTGTACTGTTTAGTGCAAGTTTGTACTTTTTTTGTACTATTTTTGTACTTTTTTTGTACTTTCTATTCAAATCTTTTGTACTATTTTTGTACTTTTTTTGTACTATTTTTGTACTTTTTTGTACTTTTATTTTTTTGTTTCAAGGCTAAATTTTCCTTAAAAAATGGATAGTAAATCACTTAAATAGGCCTTCAAAAAGTAAAAAAGAGGTTAAAATTTTCAGTCATTTTTGTACTTTTTTTGTACTATTTTTGTACATTTTTTGTACTATTTTTGTACTTTTTTTGTACTATTTTTGTGCTTTATTTGTACATATCTTGTCATTTTGTTTTTACGATGTGACATAATGCTGACACCTATTCCCCACCCATATTTGTGGGGAATAGGTATATTTTTCGGTAAAAAATTCGGCGGTGGTCTATGTCCCTCACAGCTATGCGCCGAATAGTATATACATATACATATATATATATATATATATATATATATATATATATATATATATATATATATATATATATATATATATATATATATATATATATATATATATATAAAATATTATATATATAATATTATATATATATGTATATAATGTATATATATATATATAAGGAAAAAAGTAAACCCTATTTTCAACTTTTTGGGTCGTCCTGTGCTCACAGATGTACATGGGGAGGGTCAGGGGGGCAAGCCCCCCCCAGATTTGAGAAACCGGGACAAGCCCCCCTCCTTGGTGCTAAAAGAAAGGTGCCCGAGCACTAAGAAATTGCCCCAGATCGCCGTAAAATGCTTTAAAAATGGGTAAAAAGCTAAAAAATTTCTAGAAATAGCCAAATTTTCCCAAAAATATCCATTTTTTGGCAAAAATTCTAAATGTTTGCGTTTTTGTCCGCTCAAGCCCCCAAAAAGTCGGGACAAGCCCCCCTAAAATTTCGAAAATTTTGGGACAAGCCCCCCCTGCAGACGGAGACTGTTGCACTATTAAAATGGATTCTAACTACTTACGTTTCTGAGTAATAAGCCTCGAAACCTGCGGGAAAAAACCCTAATGCGGGAAAAAACCTATCACTTTTTCATTGTTCTATTAGCAGTGAGTATAAACTCAATTTCATCGTGTTCTACAACTCTTAGGCTGCAGCATGGACTAAAAAACAGTTTCTCCGACACACATGTGACTCACAATGTTTCTTTGAAAATCGACTCTTTGGCCGAAATGACTTCTGCCCAAATATGCATTTTTTCAGAATTTAAAAGCATTAAAACTTGTCCTGTACATTTAGCAAAGCTTACTAGAATTTTTCCGCTACAGATCAGCCAACTTTCCTAGCCTACCCACGCTGCTGCCCTTGGTGAAAGGGCATTTTTATAATAACATACTCGCGCACGCACGCATACTCAAAACTGAAAACACAATTAGAAAAATGATACAAAAATAGTACAAAAAAAGTACAAAAATAGTACAAAAAAAGTACAAAAATTGTACAAAAATTGTACAAAAAAAGTACAAAAACTTTTAATTAAAATAAGGCAAAAATTCAATATAAATGGGACTACTATTCATCAACAAGTATCGGAAACATATTAAAATGTATCAGACAAAGCACAAAAGCATTTTTTAAAATAGTACAAAAAAAGTACAAAAATAGTACAAAAATAGTACAAAAAAAGTACAAAAAATGTACAAAAATAGTACAAAAAAAGTACAAAAAGAGCCAAATTTGCAAAAAACAATAAGTTAGTCTTATCAAACAACAAAAGTATCAGAGCGATACAAAGTACACCACGGTGATGCAAAATGGCTAAAAAATGTATTATAGCAGCGAAACTTCAAAAAAATGAGTTTTCAAAAAGTACAAAAAAAGTACAAAAAAAGTACATAAAAAGTACATAAAAAGTACAAAAATAGTACAAAAAAAGTACAAAAAATGTACAAACCCACTTTTGTACTTTTTTTGTACTTTTTTTGTACTAACTTTTTTTCCTGTGCCAAGGCCCAACTGCACTTGATCCTTAAATTTTGTGTGCGATTGGAAAGCCATACTCCAGCTATTACCACAATTAGAGCAACTGTCCGTCAATCTTGTATGTCTATTTATCTATAATTAATAACTGTTCAAAATTTCAATACAATTACTTCCCAATAAATTATTTTTTTTATTTAAAGTGATCCAGACCACTTTTTTTACCGTCATGAAAAATTGCGTTTTGCATAAAAATTTTTGATCGTTACTTTCACCATTTGAGCCCCAAAGCAGCCCCTAAAGTTTGCACAGCTTTTCATTGTATTTGATTTTATTTATAATCGACCACTGTAATAATTTTATTTGGCCTATGGATATAGTGGACTAAAACATCTTTGAAGTCACGTTATGTCACAGACTCACAGAGTCACAGGAGGCTATAGTGTCAGTCAACCCCAACTCGTACGCCTTCGTCATTGTAAACTTACCAGTTAGCACGAATGATATTTTGCGCAATAGGTTGTTTTGGCGCGATGGTCTAGCTGTCCTGTCCTCTACACCGCCATATGAGCGAGCGAATCTTTTTGTCGGGCATACGGACGCAAACTCTATGGGTGGATTTAGGTAACAAAGGTGGTTTTACTAAACCATGGTTTTACGGACTTTTTTATCTGATTTGCGCATAATGTGCCTGCCTCTGCACTTCTACGCAAGGTGGGCTTATGACTTTACCGAGGGTACGGCTAGCACCGGCTTGGGTGAAAATCATAGCTGGTTCTGGAGAATTTCTGTGTTCTAACGACTTAATGGTGACGTGTTGACTAGCTTGGGGCTCACCCTTGATAGGCTCAGTGATAGTCACTCAAGACACATTACAGCAACCCCAGGGGTGTCCTGTTTGCACGGCGAGTGTGCCCAAACAACTCAACTTACTCTAGGTTAGGTTTGATTGGAGCTTTTTAAGTTCGTTCATACCACCTGGATCCCGCAACTGATTGCTGGTAGCGGGCTTTAGTGTTTGTGACCGGCCGGCATTTTCGGCCGGCCAGCCAGATTCAACCGACTGACAAAGTTCGGCCCCTCCGGCCGGCCGGCCGGTTTTCATGTGCCGGCCGGAGCCGGTCGGCGGCTTTCGCGGCCGGTCACAAACACTAGCGGGCTTTAGTCAGTTTGCGCCTGCTGAGTAACTTTTTCGGCTCAAACCATCGCAACTGCTAATGAGGGTAGCCGTACCTGCCACTGATAAATGGACTGTACTTTTGTCTTCTTACAGTCAGTGCGCGGCGATCCGTCCTGCCAGCGAAACAGCGGGGAGTCAAGCGGCATAATATGAAAGGCCTCCAGCACATGCGCAGTACAGTAGGTAGGTAGACTCTGGCAAAGCGTACCTGTTTTGAGTTTGTGCGTTTGTGAGTTTGTGACTGTTGTACCCAATACAAACACCGCTCACTCATGTGGCCAAGAGCGGTGTTAAGGGCAGCGACACCAACAGGGCGCCAAAACGACCTAACGTCTAAACGCTTCGAGCCGCGCATTTGTGAGCAGAGTTAGATCAGATCAGCCCCGCTTAGGGGTAATCAGAGAGCACGCTTTGGCAATAGTCGTTCGTGTGCTGTTCGTTGACAAAACTTGCTACGACTCTTCTCGTAATTCCCGAACTATTGTTGCCACAGCCTGTATTGGTAGCAGACTTTGCCTGCGGCTGCGACTCACTGCAGGCCGTCAGCTAGTGATTACATTTTCCTACATCTATAAAGGATGTGTTCGGCGTACCGTTATTTTAATAGTGCTTTGGAATTTTAATATTGATATTATTATAAATAGGAGCCCCCAAAAATTTTTAATATAAATATTAATATTAATAGAACTGTGATTTTATTTTGATTCTAATACTAATATATAAATAGCCAGTCAAATTTTTTTAATATTAATATTAATATAAATAGCTTCTCGGATTTATTTTTAATATTATTATACATAGAAGTTTCAAATATTTTTTCAAGTCTAGTGCGTCTAGTTTAGACTAGGTTGACCAGATGGACAGTATGAAGTCATTTAATTTTGATAAAAAATTTTCCATGTGAGTTTTTGTGAAGCGTCTTCGTCTTATGTAATATTGCGAAAAAGTTTTTGAAAAAAATTTGATGCACCACTAGCATCGTACTCACAAGTTCAATGTTTACATTGAGCAAGTACACGTGTACTTGCTCAATGTAAACATTGAACTTGTGAATACGATGCTAGTAGTGCACCAAATCTTTTTCAAAGTAATTGTAATGGACTGATATTATCTTTAAAGCGTTGATAACGCGTAAAACTAACGTCAATTGAAATTTTTTTATAAATTAAAAAGCTGTGCAATGGCAAAATTTAGTTGCGCATCTAGTGGTGCAAAAAAAAGTTTCTACCATTTGCCGTTCCAAAAGGATGATCGTTATTGTTTTTCATGAAAATAAGGATAGTATAATTAAATGTATTATACTATCCTTATTTACATGAAAAACATAATAATGATCATCCCTTTGGAACGGCAAATGGTAGAAACTTGATTTTTGCACCACTAGACGCGCAATAAAAATTTGCCATTGCACTGTTTTTTAATTTTTAAAAAATTTTCAATTAACGTTAGCTTTACGCGTTATCAACGCTTTCAAGATAATATCAGTCCATTACAACTACTTTCAAAAAGATTTGATGCGCTACTTGCATCGTACTCACAAGTTCAATGTTTACATTGGGCAAGTACACGTGTATTGCTCAATGTAAACATTGAACTTGTGAGTACGATGCTAGTAGTGCATCAAAACTTTTTCAAATTTTTTAAAAACTTTTCAATATTACATAAGATTATTATTTAAATATTACATAAGATTAAGTCGCTTTACAAAAATTCTATAGATAATTTTTTTATCAATATTAAATGACTTCATACTGTGGATCTGGTCCACCTAACAAGACGCACTAGACTTGTAATACATTTAAATATTAATATTAATTTTAATATAAATACGAATGCAGTTTTCAAGCTAGACTTCAGTAAAACATAGCAAACTCACAATTTCCAGTGGTACGTATAAGTAACATTGCCTGCCACAGACAAGACGACAGCCTACCGACTGACTTTTAAAGAACATTTAAAAATACTATTAAAAATAACGCCATTTTTAATATTAATAGCGTCCAAAAATTTTATTAGTATTATTAATATAAATAGGGTAACGAACGCGTGTAAGCGAAATTGAAATACACTTTTTGTGCCATAGCGCTTTTTTATGCGCTATATGCGCTATAAGCGCCATAGAATTTGCTATATGTGCTATTTGCGCTATAGCGCTTTTTGGGAGTGCTATACGCGCTATTTGCGCTATATGCGCTATCGAAGGTGCTATATGCAGATTACTGAATCTTTTTACCCTTCTAGGGTTTCATTTTGCGTAAGCAATAGGAGCGGAGAATGGAAAATTATGTTGGGTAATTGCTGACAATTTTGACTAATAGGAGCGAGGGATGGAAAGCAATACAAACCCAACGCCGGGGGGGGGGGGGTGGGCGCCTACTGAATCTTCTTATCTTTCTAGGGTTTCAGTTTGCGTAACCACTAGGAGCGAAGAATGGAAAGTCATGTTGGGTGATTGCCTACAATTGTGACTAATAGGAGCGAGGGATGGAAAGCCCTACAAATCCAAAAACTGGGGGGAGGGGGGGGGTGGGTACCTACTGAATCTTTTTACCCTTCTAGGCTTTTATTTCGTATAAAATTAAAATTTGAAAATAATAATTTTAAAATTTTATTTTTAATTGAGGGATCGTATACGTAGTAAAAAGTACAAAAATGATCAGTAATTTAGCCTAGAGCATAAAATAGCGCCTAAATAGCGTAAATAGCACCCTCACGTGGTATAAGCGCTATTTTTAAGCCTATGAAAAAAATAGCGCTTATAGCACTTTGATGCGCTATCGTTTTGCTATATGCGCTATTTTTTATATCGTCTATCAAAACACAAACTGAAAGTTTAAAATAGTTTTAAACTTCTTAATTTTAATTGAGAGATCTTATACGTACTAAAAAGTGCAAAAGTATTCATTAAAATAGCCGATAGCACAAAATAGCGCCTAAGTAGCGCAAATAGCACCCTCAGGTGCAAATATGCCCTATCGAATAAAATAAAAATTTTATCTAAGTCAAAATAACGCCTCAGAAAAAAATAGCACCTGCCATGCCCTATTATAGCGCTGTGCTATTATGGCACTTTGATATTTTTCGGATTTTGAAATGTGCTATAATTTGCCAAAAAAGCGCTATTTTCCGAAGCGCTATAGCCGCTATTTTAGCGCTTATAGCACTTTGATAGCGGGGAGGGAGTGGGGGGGGGGAAAGAAGGAGGAGGGAAGGGGGGTACCTGTCGTAGCGTGTATAGCGCAAATAGCGGGAGGGGGTGGGGGGGCGTTTTTGAGCTGGAGACTGTAATAGCGCAAATAGCGCCTAAGGGTAGGGGGCGGTAAAATCTCGTGCCCGTGCACGCTTACACGCGACATCTACCATAAATAGACTGACCTATTTATTTTTAATTTTAATATTAATATTAATAGCAACCCTAATTTATTTTTAATTAAATATTAATATAAATAGCGCCGTTTAATTATTTTTAATATTAATATTAATAAAATAATTACAAGTCTAGTGCGTCTAGTTTAGACTAGTTCGACCATATCGTATTTATCTTAGTCAAGTCTATTTAATGTTACATTCAATTAAAAATGACATTTTTAATCGAATGTAACATTCAATTAAAAATTTCTTGACTTTTTCATTTTTCATTTCAATTATACAAAAGTCGACCCGCAACTCACCATTGACCCACAATTTCAAGATACTCTACTTAATTGTTGATTTTTTCTAGCTGATGCCTAAGTTTAATTCCGCAATTGCACATATGTATATACGCTGTCCAGCCAGGTCCTTACTCGGTAATGTATTTTAACCAATTGGCACTAACACACATATATTTATGAAAATAAGAATTGCTTGCAGCCAGAATTGCCTGAGGTACATAGGTAACGCCGGTGGCCGGCAGCGCAAATTATTCGACCCATACTCAACTAAATAAGACTAACAATTATGTATGTATATAAAAGTTAGTCTTTACCAACATTACCGCAATACTGTTTTTCATTGTCATCAAAATTGGGCGTATATAAACCAGCATATTTCTTCAATTCATACTTCATAGATTGAGATATAAATGATGAACAAACATTTTGACAGTCCATACTTCGCGAATTTTTTTTGTCGTGGCATTATTGTAAGATCCCCAGCATATGTGTTCAAAAACGGATAAATAATTTCAAGCAGAGAAAACAGTATCCTTCTAAATTTTAGTGCATGCAGCATAGTTACAAAAAAGTTTCAAATTTCTGATTATGTAGCCAAAATCTGGTGACAATTTTTTTAAAAAAATGTTATGTTAAAAACGCTTATAACTATTGCTATTTTAAGATTTTCGATAAAACTAAAGTGTCGTGCAATGGCAAAATTTTTTTGCGCATCTAGTGGTGCAAAAATCAAGTTTCTACCATTTTCTGTTCCAAAGGTATGATCGTTATTATGTTTTTCATGAAAATAATGATAGTATAATACATTTAAATATTAAAAGTATTTTTAATAACGCTTTTTAATTATTGTTCCTTTTAGAGAAGGAACCTTTGTTATAGGTTTTTGCTCCGATAACAGGATTATGAGTTCGCCTTGCCTATGCTTTGTGTGAAATCCTATCAATGTCTTCCCATGGAACCCGCAGCCCAATTAATCTAACTCCCTAATATTGCTGTTCCCACCATTACACCTTATTATAAATGAGTTTTGTCTAGGAAACTTAAAACCTGTTTAAATCTATATTTTTCACGGGGAATATTAATAAGCCCTAGACGCCACCCATTAAACAAACAGAGAGATAAATGCAGGAAACTACCGTACTCCCTACCGCCCCTGTGCAAGGTGAACCCCTGCTTCAATTTGACAAGTTAATGCAAGAAGGGTTAGATGATAAACTCATCCACTATATCTCAACCCTGAACTTCAAAAATTCCCCCAGCAAACTCCATTATTTGAGCAACGCCCATATAGATACCGGCTGTCTAAATACGGAACCAAACAGTTAGTGCAATTTTGGACTGAATCAATCCCAGCACTAACCGCGATACAGCCCAACTTTTCTGAGGAACCATTCAAGCACCCACCGCCTAATATCGGCTCGCGCGTCAGCCGATATAACTACCGCGCTTCAGCCTCACCCCACGATGCACCAACTCGAAAAATAGCCAGAACCGAGAGGGTCCCCAGCCTCATGTCCCTAAGCCCCCTTGTGTCTGTCGTAACCATCCCGAACGCGTCGAAACCAGAAGCCGAGCCCCACGCCCATTCCAAATTAGCGGTGCCGCCAACACAGCCAAAACACTGTGAGCATGCAACACAGCCTAAATTCCCTGATTCCGGTCCCAATCACACTCCTGTTCAAACCCGCTCCGTTAACCTCACCTAGCCTGGAACCTGCGAACCACCACTCCTACCCCCGTCCGCCCAAGTCTGCCCCGGACGCCCGCTTCGTCGACTGGATTCCGGTATCTGCGCAGCCGGACGATACTCTATTTATTTGCGTCACCGATAAT
>JASANF010012252.1:0-18391 GCA_030248245.1 Trissonchulus sp. WLG1_4 | reverse complement strand
TATTTGCTTTTCAACGTTTTGTAATTTTTTTGTAACTTTTTTGTCATTTTTTTGTAATATTTTTGTAACTTTTTTGTAATTTTTTTATTTTTTGTAATTTTTTTTGTAATTTTCAGAAATGTCATTTTTTTGCTTCAAATTTGGCAAAAATACATTTCAAGACATAAAAAAGCATCCTGACTTTGAAATACAATGTAGCTGTATTTTTATTTTTTTTTCGATTTTTCGAAATATATGGCATGCTTTTCAACGTTTTGTAATTTTTTTCTAACTTTTTTGTAATCTCATTGTTTTGCTTTGGCAGAAACACATATAGACATAGAAATGTCTTGACTCTGTAAACTATAATTGCATCTTAACTTTTTACTATTTTTTGAAACATTTTCTTTTCAGCGTTCTGTATTTTGTCGTAATTTTTCTGTGAATCTGTCATTAATTTTGGTATCATTGAAGTTTTTCGCAGCTTATAGCAACCTTAACTAAAAAAACGGAAGGCCGATTTTTCGAAAAAAAAACGGATGGGTTTTTTTCAGAGTCCATGACTTACACAGAGCCAGAAATCGCGGAGAAAGTAGAAAAAAGACTAAATTTCAATTTGTAGTGGTGCAGCAGCTTCCAAAAGTTTATTCACAAAATTTTGTTAAAATTTCTCAGACCACCCAAATTTAGAGTCGGAATATCGACCTCGGAAATTTTGGATAAAGTATCATATTTTCATCAACATCCATCCAATCACTCCCAAACTCACCACAATGATAATCTAAACTATTGTCTATCTTCTGTCACAATCTTATCCCTCGGAGTGACGTGTACTCCGAAATACAGCATCCGTTTTTTTTCGATAAATTTTCTCGAAAAAAACGGAATGTTTGATCCGTGTTTAGATTACAATTATATCGTCCTGTTTTGAATATTATTAGCTTTATTGAGAAAAAAAGCCTTGGAATGAATCCACAGTCAGTCCCGCCCCGCCCCACAGTGAGGGTCCTGATCTGATAGGTCTACATTGGTCAATTTTTTAAAAATGGTTTTTTGACGTCTCTGGGGATAAATTAGGCCGCTGAACGCGAATTCGAGATTCATTGAAAATCTTTTGGACCCCCCACGACCCCCCTTAAGGAATTTCCCATTGGGGGTCCCCAGCGGTCAATTTTTCGAAATGAGGATTTTAATGCTTTTGGAGATAAATTGAGCCGCTGAACGCGATCAGAGGATCCTCTGCATAGAATAGGGGGCCCTATAGCGTCGACCACCCGTTATTGCAGTCGAGAGTTAGCTGCTCGCACTTATTTTGGTGATCGGCTGTTTCAGGTTTAAGGCTGTCTGCATTAGTTGTTATTTTTTTTCACAATTCCTTGTTCGAAGTGCTCTATTATACGATGTTGATGAGCAAAAAAAATTTTTCTTGATGTTCGAGTTTTAAAAAGTGAAGTTTATGCAGGTTTTGGGTGTTTAATGACCTCCGTTATATTTTTGAAAAAATCCGTTTTATTTAGGGAAATCATTATCAAAAAAACGGACGATTTTTCTTTTTTGCAGAAAAAATGGACTTTTCATAGAAAAAATTTAGATGCTAACATAAGCTGAATATGATTAAGATTCCTATGATACATCAACTGTGTGTTTTGACCCATTTAAAAAAAAAATATGACAAAAACTTAACATCTCCGTTTTTTTAGTTAAGGTTGCTATATATCAACGGTAAAGATGATGCAAAATCGTATATACTGCTGTTGAAGACGATAGGGATTTCATCCTTTAGATTCAACAAGATTCAGGATCCCGGTATATATTATGTATATTTAATAAGATGCACATTTTCAGCGTGCATCTTCGGCCGGGGGGAATTCAAACACATATATATATTTTCAGGGTAAAAACATGTTTTTATAGGTTTTCGCATGCGCTGAGTTCATTTTTGGCAGTTTCCAAGCGAAAAAATGTTGATTTTCAACTTTTCCAAAAAATTTAAATTTTGTCGAAAATCTTAATTTTTCGTCATATTGGGGTAATTCTCGCAAAATAAGACCAGCTCGCTCATTATATCAGTCTCAAATTTTATGAGCATATATTAACACATAATAATATATAGGGATGTCGCGGATATCCGCATCCGCGGATGATCCGCAACTTTTTGACATCCGCATCCGCGAAAATTTGATGTGGATGTGCGGATGTTGCAGATTCGTCAGATGCCACTAAAAATGTGGGAAATCAGACAGCAATTTTAAATTTTGTGCACGTATACGCCAGTATTAGCTCTTAAAACAGTGGAATGAATCTTCATTCTAGGCTTTTTTGCCTCAATGTTGGCTGCAAATGCTCTTTTCTAAAGTAGGTTTCACTATATGGTTAAGAATGTTTGATATTGCGGGCATTAGAACAAAGTTCTGCATTTTTGAGTCATGACTGGCTAATTCTACAGAAAGTTCACATTTACTGGTTTTCCTGTACTTTCAAGTTTCATCCTTTTGTCGACATCATTCATTGTGTAGCTATCGATATGAAAACTGATAAATTTTTATTGAATTTTCGCACAATTTGCAGTTTGCCACCAAAAGTAGCAAACATTTATGGTACCTCGCTCCCGTGGTCAAGGGTCCCCACAAAAGCTTCCCCTTTATAGTTTTTATCGCCCGGCCGAAAAAAATTTCTGATAGGTCTCCAATTGACCAAATTTGGCCTAAAATTCAAAGAAATTCTCATTTTCTTCTGGGCGCTGGCGCCCCCAGACCCCTGCAACTTGCGGCTTCATTCTCTTCGCGTTTGCACCACTGGCGGCCCGAATCCCGCGGTTGTTTCTGAAGTTAGGAAAGAGCTTTCCCCATCCCCTCCAACTGCATGAGTCAAATAAAAGCTCTAATAATTCCTTGCTTCTTGACATAAGTCAAAATTTGTCACTTAAAAATTTTGTCAAAATTTTTCACTTAAAAATCTCGGCTCGGCTCGGCCCGGCATGCCGAGCCGGCCGGCTTGGCTCGGCTCGGCTCGGCACCGAAATTCCCGGCTCGGTCTAACCCTAGTAGCTAAGCAATGTTACACTGTTTTTAGTTAATGTTAACAATGTACCAAATCTAACAGTTTTTGGTAAAAGCCGGTTTGGGGGCAAAAATGGACCTAAAAATTAATCTTGTCGTTTCAAACATTTTTCGACTGCTATTTTGTGTCTAATGATGTGAATTGATGAATTTTTAATATTTTTTAGCTCAATGTTCACCCATTTGGCAGAGTGCCAAATGCCGTTTGCTGGTACTACCGAATGTGCAGTTTTTTTTTAAATTTTTTAAAAAATTTAGTTGATTCAATCGGTAGTTTTGAAAATAACGTCTCCTTAAAATTGAATACTAGCAAATTAAGTTAGCGGGATCATCTGAAAAATTTTTAGGAGCAAGCCAAGCCAATAAGCCAAACTACACAACAGGAGAATAAGAATTTAATTAAGGTGGTACTAACGAATGTGCAATGTTTTTCAACTGGCTAGTATTCAGTGAATAATTAAATTTAAAGCAACTTGTTTATATCGTTGGAAAGCGCTATTTTTCTTCTACACTTGTGTGAAGTTTCATTGCATAACTACGAGTATGTTTTATGTGACATTTGATATAAGCAGGCCAATTTGACCAATTTGAGCACTTTCAAATCTGGCCACTTTTTGACGAGTTTAAACAACAAAAACATGCAAAAAATGGCATAGGTAATTAAAAATAATTTATCTAGACCCAAAATGCACGATTTTAAGATTCGTCAATTATTAAATGAAATATAAGCTTTTAAAGTCAAAAGTTTCTGTTCACACTGAACTTTGGGGTTCTATATCTACGTAAAAATTTAAGCAATTTAAAAAATTTTCATTTTGGGTCTAGAAAATTTGCAAAAATTTAAGTATTTTCATTTTTGTGCTTTTGCGTTGTGTATGCGTTGAGAAAAGTGGCCAGAACTGTTAAATTCTTATTCTCCTGTTGTGTAGTTTGGTTTTTGCTTAGCTTGCTCCCAAAAATTTTTCACATGATCAGGGCCCGTATTCACATACTAACACTAACACTTAAAGTTAGTGTTAACACTAACTTTAAGTGCTTCGTAACACTAAATTTAGTGCTACGAAGCACTTAAGGTGGTAGTAACGAATGTGCAGTGTTTTTCAACAGCATAGTATTCAATAATTAATTAACTTTATATCATAGGTTTTATAGCGTTAGAAAGCGCTACTTTCCTTCTACATTTAAGCAAAGTTTTATTGTACAACTGTAAAGATGATTTGTATGGCACGTGTTAAAACTATACCAATTTGGCTTTTTTGAGCGCTTTCAAATCTGGCCACTTTTTGACGAGTTTAAAGAATAAAAAAATGCGAAAAATGGCACAAATATTTAAAAGTGAATTATCTAGACCCAAAATGAACGATTTTATGATTTGTCAATTATATAATGAAATATACGGTTTCAAAGTAAAAAGTGTCTATTCACACTCAACTTTCGGGTTCTATATCTGCGCAAAAATATAAGCAATTGAAAAAATTTTCATTTTGGGTCTAGAAAATTTGCTAAAGTTTATTCATATTTAAATTTAATTTGTAACAGGACTTCCACGCGTACAACAAGCCACAAGCCCACCGTTTATTTAACTTCACAAGACACGCCAGAAAACACTCCAAACTAACTGCACATCAACTTTTAAGCGCTTGAACCTTGTTATATCAAACCAGCTAAAAACTGTATATTTAGACTCTAATTTTTGGAGCTCAGTGTGGTTTTTAGAGGTCTGGGCTGGCTCGTTTTGGAAACCAAACGAGTCACAACATAGGTAGGCCGTTTACTAAACGGCAGCCAGGGGGGTCGGCTACACTCCCCCCCTATAAAAAATTCGTCCCCGAATTCTGACGTGAAAATTGAGACGTGCGTGTCTAAACTCTAAGTATATAATCCTTTGTTAGGTTTCCTATTATTTTTCTTAGTCTTTTGATGGCTGTTTTGGTCTGAGCATAGGGTCTGGGTGCAATTTCGACTTACACAAGGCACACTATATTTCCGGGTTTGTACTTCCCGTTACCAGACAAGAGTTTACGTGGCAATACAATTGTGTGTGATGTCCATTCATGCTACCGTATGCCACGAAGTACCAGATATATATGTTTTCGTGTATACCCGCTACTTTGTCAGCCCTTTCCGATAGCATTAATGGTAACACACACATAGCACACATCTACACCTATGTATGCACTATTACACTAGTACACATTCAAATCTGTTTTACCTAACTGGCTGAATTTTCTGCGTTATTAGAAGGAAAACTGCACTAACCACGTCCCTTTTAGGTAGATAAATAGGTCACTCACTGCCGTTAGCTAGGGTTCTGGCTTGTTATTTTTGCTCAACTGTAAATTTTCAACTTTTGATTGTTCATCACTTCATTATATGGTCTGAGGACATTAACTGGTCTATCATTACAGTCACAAAATTTGCATGCACCAAATTATTTTTATTGCTTCTTCGCCAGTCACAAATACAATTCTTTTTCGACAAATTGGCCGCGGTAGACACGGATAATGGTTGGTTCGGTCTGCGTCGTGGCATCGATAGAGCGGGGGCCCAAGAACTGGGGTTTCGGAGTCGAGGGAGGTGAGGTCAGGCGATAGGAGGGGGGACTCAAAGGGGCGTTCGCCGAACTGGGGGCTCCTGTATTGGCGCGCGTCGGTTCAAAACCCGGTGGTATTGGTGCAGCAGGTTGCGTCATCTCGTTCGCAAGCATCTGTGGATTAGATTTCGGTGTCTTCGCGGGGTCTTCGTTCGCGAAATGGTCCTCCACGACAGAGGCCCATTGCATGGGTTGTTGACGTTTTCGAATCTGCTCCAACGGCACGATTTTTGTTTCTCGTGTGTCGAACGCGTCCAGCGAAACGAATCTTTTGCATAACGCCAGATGCGGAATCCGACTGCACCACAAGTCGTAGACTGCTAGTGTGCCGTTCATGTTCAACTCTCCTGTTTTTGAGTCGAAAATCCAGCTTCTGACGCCCTTGTACAAAGGGGATAAGGGGTTCTGAGGAAACGGGGAGATAATGGTCATACCCGCGCTCATTGCAAGGTCTGAAGTGAGCCTCGAAAACTCTGCCAAGCGCCTGGTCACGTCCGAAAATCTCTTGTCGTGTCTGAACTTCGGGAGTTCGATCATCATTGACAAGTAGACTCTCACGTGACTAGGAACCCGCTGCGCTAAAAAGTCTTTTAGTCTCAAAAAGTCTGAAATATAGGTCTCGCGGTCTCCGTACTCATAATCGTTCCTGACGGCCTGGATTATGATTTCATGATATCTGCCTAGGTCTAGGTCTGTGCAGTACGGAATAACAGTCGCTATTCTCATTTCCGGATTCGTAATTACAGTACCCCCTTCCACTTCTGATAAAAAGGCTACTGTTTCGTCGCCTACTACTAACACCGTGTGGGGGACTTTGGTGTCAATTTGTGATTTCGTGCACAGGTTATGCACGTCGCGGTCTGGATAACCCGTGAAATTATTCCATGCAGCGGTGGCCGTGCGGGTCAAAATATTATGATATCTGTTTTTACCCGGCCACCGGTGCATGGCCATCGTCGCATGAGCTGCTTCTCTCAGCCCGGACGCGAACAGAAGTTCTTTGGCCTCGGCTAGAACGAAGACCTTGCCCATGCTTTCCTTGAGCTCTTGCTGTACTGCTTCGTTTTGTTTTGCTCTGATGACATTAATTCTGACCCAAACTTCTTCTCTTATGAAAATAAAGTCCGCCGGATATGCCTCAAGGTCTCTTTTGTTGTTAACGAGAAATCTGCAAGACATTTTGGCGTCTGCTGTATACTCATCACTGCAAACCATCTCAGCCCACTCTAACCGGTCGTTCTGAACGCACGTCACGTACGCAACCGCTTGCATCACGGAACTAAACTGTCGCCCGTTGACTGAAAACTGATAGTCTGTGTTGTAAGGACTTAGTTTGTGACTTGGTTCTTGTACGAATATGAGGTCTCGCCTTGGTCGCGCACTATCTTTCCCGACTTGGTCTCCTGCTGTCGGGGAGACAGCTTCCTTAGCTAGTGGCGCCGCGACTGTAGAATACAGTTGCCCTTGTGGTTTCGGCGTTGTAGCCGGCGACGCTTGACTAGCCTGCGGCGCCTCCAATTTAGGAGAACTATCGGGCTCTTTTTCCTCAGCTGGGGCCTCAGTCTCCACATTGGGTTCTACCTGCTGACACTCATCAGCCCTAGGACTGTCTGGTTTCTCCCCTGTCTCCACGACCACCAGAACACCGCCATTGGAATTGTCTCGGTCTGGTGATTCCGGCTCTGGTTCAGCGCTATCTGTTTTTTTGACGTCCTTGAAACGGGCCTCGCTTACTTCCATGTCGCTGGAATCGTCGGACCACTGAGACATCGTTTCCTAAACCAAGAAGTACTTATATATTTTTCAGTCTGAAACAGGTCTTTAGGTCAGAATACACATACGCCTACAGGTCTAATAAAGCCTTCTTCCGTGGTTTAGGTCGTAACTCGTATCTCATATTCTCTCTTGTCTCCGGTTCAACAACAGCGTCTGGGGTCGAACTTTCAGAATTATCAGTTGCCTTATGTTCGGTTTCGTCATTTGTCGGGCTCCTCATACTCATAGTGTCGTTACTGTCCTGACATACGTACTCCTTATTGGTCTCGGTTTTTGGTCTTAGTTCTGGTATGTGTAGATCCTGATAAGGTTTTAGTCTATTAACATGGACCCATTGCGGTTTTTTCGTCTGCTTATCTATCGACTGAATTTTTGCTGAAACTTTGCTCATTTCTGTTATACGGTAGGGCCCGGTCCAAAAACTAGCTAATTTTGGGCTAAGTTTCAGATTTGGCTCTACGTTAGATTTATCTATAACAGGAGTGTACAGATACACACGATCACCCACTCCGTAATTAGGTCCAAATACTTTCTTATCATATACTGTTTTTTGCCTAGCCGTTGCGCGTTCGATAGCTAGCTTGGCGGCATCCCACGCACTTTTTTGCTTACAATGCCATTTCTGAAGGTATTCTTTTAGATCTGGTTTCACAATTTCACTCGAGAGTGAATCTAAATTCACATCACAAGGTAGTATTGGGTCCCTCCCATGCATTAAATAGAACGGGGATTCGCGTGTAGACTCATGTGTCGCTATTCTGTAAGCAAACGCGACTTGAGGTAGGTACGTGTCCCAATCAGTCTGATTATTTGATGTGAACATGGCTAACATATCTAGCAGCGTCCTATTTTGGCGTTCCACTAAACCATTGATATGGGGTGAGTACGGTGTGTTGCTAATTTTTCTAGTACCCATTATTTCGCACACTTTCTTAAACAACTCAGAAACAAACTCCTGCGCACAATCACTTAGTAAGACGCTTGGGGCACCATGTCTCGACACTATGTGATCAACGAATATCTCAGCTATGGTTGTTGCTTTACGGTCTGCCAATGCGAATAGTTCTGTCCATTTAGTAAATGCGTCCACAAATACCAGAATGTATATATTTCCAGATTCTGTTTTTGGAAGGCGACCTACAATGTCCATACTAAGTCGTTCCCACGGCCTACTCGCTGGCATGGGTACTAGCGGTGCTCGATGCAACTTTGGAGGATCTTTTCGTTTCAAACATGGGTGACAGCTGTAACAATACTGCTTTATTTGGGGTTTCATATGTGCCCAAAAGTACTTCTCTTTAATTTTCTGATAAGTTCTAGCAAATCCTAGATGACCCGACAAGGACGAATCATGGTACTGATTAAGGATGTACGGTTTCAATTTCGTAGGAACCAATAATCGTTTTGTCTGTCTTCCTTGTTTCTTATAGTTTACATAAAAAAGTTTGCCTTTTTCTAGGGTCAAATTCTCTGTCTTTCTTCGCATTTCAATGTTAGTATATCCCTCTGGGAGTCTGCCCGTGTCCAAGTACTCGTAATACAGTCTTAGTTCAGGATCAGTGCGTTGTAGCGTGGGTACATCTACGGACGTGGCCAAGTCTGCACTGATGGTCACCATAAATGCTCGAGAAAGTGCGTCTGCTACTTTATTTGCTTTTCCTTGTCTATACTTGATTTCAATCTGATTTGCATACTGCTGCACGATAAAACTCCATCTGGCGAGTCTACCTGATAAATTTTTCGTGTTTAATAATCTTGTTATAGGTCTACAATCGGTTATTACGGTAAATTTTGATCCGTAAATGTATGTTTTGAAGTGTTCTAACGCCCAAACTACAGCTAGGGTTTCTTGTTCTGAGGCAGGATAATTTTTTTCGTGTTTGGTCAAAGAGCGACTGGCGTAAGCTACAGGTCTTATACTGCCATCTTGCTGTTTTTGGCTCAAAACTGCCCCTATTCCTGTTCCCGACGCATCTGTTTCTATAATAAAATCCATACCAAGGTTTGGAAAAGCTAGAATTGGCGATTCTATCAGTTTTGACTTCAAAAATTTAAATGAAATCTCACATTCTGTTGACCAAGTGAAAGGAACGTTTTTCCGTAGTAATTGGTTCAATGGAGCTGCGAGCTTGGAGAAATTTTGTATAAAACGTCGATAGAAGGAACACATTCCCAAAAATCGTTTCACTGCTTTTACATTTTTCGGTGCCGGAAAATCCTCTATTGCCTTAATTTTATTTGGGTCTGGTTTAATACCGTCCGCGCTAATCACATGACCTAGAAAGGGTACCTGCTTGAGACAAAGTCTGCATTTACGGGCTTTCATTTTTAGTCCATGAAGTCTGAACCGTTTTAACACAGCTTCTATGTCCTCAAGATGTGTTTCAAAATTTTCACTAAAAACTAAAATATCGTCTAAATATACAACTGCTGAATTCCACTGCAACCCCGATAAGACAAATTCCATCACTCTTTGGAATGTGGACGGTGCATTTGATAGGCCAAAAGCTAACTTGGTCCACTCAAAATGTCCAAAGAAGGTGGTAAATGCTGTCTTTTCTTGAGACTTTGCATCTAGCCTAATCTGCCAATATCCGCTGCACATATCGAAAGAAGAAAAATACTTTGCTTTCCCTAACACATCTAAAACATCTTGGAGTCTTGGTAACGGATATAGATCTCTTTTCGTTACTGCATTGAGCTTTCTGAAGTCACAACAGAATCTCTGGCTCCCATCTTTTTTCTTGACTAAGACTACTGGGCTCGCCCAAGGGCTGGTGCTCGATGTAATGACCCCTGCCTTTAGCATATTTTCCAGTAAACTTTTCATTAATGGTCGCTGCGCTATTGGGATTGAGTACGGCTTCTGTCGGATTGGCTTAGTGTGCCCCGTATCTATCGAGTGCCTAATTATATCCGAAGTACCTAAATCAAAATCGTTTGTGGCGAAGACGTCTGAATACTGGCCTAGCAAGTTGAATATACGGGTCTTTTCATTATCCGAGATATTTTGACCTATGTCGACTTGTCGTATATGATCCTTATTAATGACTTTCTCCTTCTCCGCCAAGGTGTTATTTTTCATGATCTGTTCTATGTTAACTAAACTGTCTTGCGTTTCTACGTGCCCAAGCTTTGTTCCTTTCGGTATATTTATGTCATAAGTGTGTGGATTCAGTAATTTTACCGGAAATGCTTCTGTTTCCACTAGCGCTGCTGCAGCGAAAATACCTAAACTACTGCACTGGGTCTCATCACTATCGAATAATAAAAAGCCTTTGTTCTGTAGTAGCTTCGGTTTTGACACCTTGACTTCTGTTGTCATGCACTCTGACCTAGCTGGAATGACTAGCTTTTCTGTAGTAAGGACGGATAATTTGTTGTTTGCCGTATATATTTCTTTACTTGGTCCTCGCCGAAACACAGCCGGCCTCCTAGTACCCGAAACTTGCCTAATGGGAACAGGTTGTCCCGAAATTATCATCTTCTTTTGTGCAAAATTAATCACAACTGGAGCAAGTTTCGTCATTAAGTCTGTACCTATGATGATCTGATGTGGTAAATTCTCTACGACGTGCGCTCTATGTATAATTTGAGTGGGGCCAATTGTAAACGTAGCTAACAGCGACCCAACTATTACTAATCCGTGTCCGGTTACTGAAACAGCTTTAATCAATGGCTTGCTAATCTGTCCTAATTGACCGGCTAGATCCCTGGACATTAGAGTTACAGTGGCTCCTGTGTCAAATAACGCCTGATAGGTTTTTCCTGCAAGTCCAACATCAATTAACATAGGTTTATTAGCTATAGGTGTATCTGTAGCTTGAAACACGCTAGGGTCATTCCAAATGCGTTCCAGTTCCTGAAGGTCTGCATTGTGAGGTTTACTTTTAAAATTTTTCAGTTCCCTTGTGTCACCTTCCATCGAGTAATCCAACTTTGTTTCCAATTCTACTTTATTTGCACCTTGTTCTGCAGTCTTGTGTTTTGAAGGTGTCCTACGACTTATTTTGAGCTTATTCCACGTGCTGCGCCAGTGGCCGTTTTTTATTACTGTCATCCCTATGTAACCCAGAATTACAACGAGAATTCCAATGACAGCTACATTGATAAGTGCCTGTAATGGTCCTTTTAAGATACTTGACACCAGTTCACCTGCGCCTTGACTGAGACCTACTAGGCTATGTCCTACTCCTTTTCCTAAGCCGGTTAGCGCATGACCTACTGCATTGCCACTGCCTTCTAATGTTTCTCCTATACCCGCTCCTACTCCTTGTAGTACTTCAGAAATCACACTCGGATCCAACGATAGTTCTGCAGTGTAATTTATCAGTCGTTGTACTTGTTGTTCTATAATTCTAGTTTTTGACATATAAGTTCTAATATTAGTCACACTAGCCACTATTCCTGCTAGTTCGCTGTGGAATATAGCTGGAGAAGAAAACGTATAACCTTCGGAAACATCCTTCCATACCAATTCTGTTACTAAGTCTGTAACGTGAATAGGTCCTTCTTTCGTTTGCCACCCTTTTGCGCCCTTAAAAATACCATGTTTATGATGGTGGCATGGTACTTGTGGGGCTGTTTTAACTAAATCAAAACTGCCAGGCACTACAAAATAAACGGTTTTATTTACTTCTACAGGAATATACTCAAAACAGCTTTGATTCAGTTTATAATCCCAGTAAATTGTGTCTACAGTCACTACTCTACATTCCCAAATCATCAAAACTTGTCCTACAAATTCTGCATGAATGTCTGTTCGGTTTAGTAAAGCTCTAGCCCCTAACGTCGCATCTAGTCTCAGCAGTTGCCAGATTATGTCTAGTTGGCGGCTAGCTAGTCTACATAACGATCTCCATACATTTACAAAATTATCGTTCTCTATCTGCACTATCTTAAGAGCCAAATAGTTCAATTTTCCATTCACCGCGTCGTCACCTTTCGTTGGGTCATCACTATTATTAGTATTTGGCAAGTTCAATTTCTTTGGAATGTAATCCCTTAGTCTTATGGCAACACCTTGTTCAGTCATTATCGTATGTTTAGGTAGGCATTTTGGTGGTGCTACTATTTTTAATTTAAAGGCTCCTTCTATCTCTTCTATTATTATTAATTCACCGGCAATTTTGGCATCGTACGTACTTTTTCGAGTAAAAGGGCAGAAGCTATGTAGGAGTGTTGAGTTCCAAACAATTGTATTAAGGTCTGTAGTGAAATATCCGTCGGATGCTTTAGCACCCCCAGTCGGAGCTAAGTCACTTATGATAGTACTACCGTCTGCCGTCGCTACCTCACCTATTTCTATAATTAAGTTGACATTTTCCTGACATTTATCGTAACAACACCACTTATAAGTCACTTCTAGCTTATTCTTGGTCATGAGTACTTTTTCTGACTGGAAAAATAGTGCCATGTTTCGGAATTTTTGCGTTGAAATAGCTTCCCAACAGTCCTGGGTAGGGATTGCCTTAGTTTTTGTAACGTCCTTAACGATTCCTTTAGAACCCCAAAATCCCATATTCGTGCAAATTTGTCTACTGTGTAAGTAACAGCTATATGCCTTAGTTCTAGAGGGAGTTCCTGCTGGGACATACAAGTCTACTTTTACATTAGTCACTGAGTTCGGCTTAGGTGTTTCACATAAAATTTCCTTTGGAACCGACACTGCGAAACCATTTCTAGAGCTTCCACACAAGTTGTAGTTCTCACCCCAGACAGTTGTTGTTCCTAACAAAGTCAAAAGTACGGTGAAAATAACGAAAAGCTTTGAAATAGGCAGTATATTAGGTCTGAGATCCACAAGTCTGAACAAATAACTAATATCAACAGTACTGGTTTTCGTCTGAATCATTTGCATACCTTCTGAGAGTCGACTTTCCGCTTTTTCGGGTTCAGTTTGACTGTCCGTTCCTTCGTGATCAGTCTGGTAGCTGACTAAATCTGGCAGGTCCGCGTCTACGTCTATGGCTGGTTCTTGCCGCTCGGAATCGTTGGCCACTGTAGCTAAATGAAAATCGTATAACTGATTAACAAGTATGCTATCATTTACTTTTTGTGTCACACCATTATCATCTAACTGAACTGATAGTACCGAATTTTCTAAAACTTGTGGTACAAATACAGCTGACAATTCATTCAATTTGTCGTTCATTTTAGTCATTTTTGTTTCTAAATCACGTACCGATGTCTCGAAAACCCTATTATTATTACTGTCTGAGAATCTAACTCGTGTAGGACTACGCCTGTAACTTGGAGATTGAGAACGTTCACGTGAACTTGAACGTTCCCGGTCTCGCACAGGGCCTGTTCGTCTCCACGCTGGAGATGGCGATCGACTAGGTCTTCTCCTTTGACGACAATTTGTTGCTATGTGGCCTTCGCCCTGACAGTAATCACAAATCGGGCGACCCGAAGCTGTCCATCGCCTGTTTGTATATCTTCGTGTCTCTTGCTCTTGCCTATTATACCTATTATAACCTCTATAGTCTGAATTGTTACCTAAATAACGTTCTGATCGGCCAAATCTATCTCCGGTGTCTGTCCTGTCTTGGCGCTGTCGTGGCACTTGATCTAAAACAGCATTAATAACATTAGTCTGGTTCTTATTCATACAGTCTAACACTTCCGTAAATAAGGCACACAGTTGGTCTGTTTTAGTTTCGGGGGTTTTGTTACTTTTTTTCTCTACGGCCATTAGGTACTGTTGATGGGCGTCCTCTTTTAGGGCGATTTTCAGCGCCTCTGCAAATGTTTGGGGCTCCTCCCGCATTACTACTTTTTTAATTTCCAGCGGAAGCCCATTTATAAATGCTTCTTTGGCTAAATAGTCTTGTGTAGTGACTTCCATATCAGAAAAAGCTGAACGAGCTAGTTTTTTTATTGCCCTTGAAAAATCGGTTATACTTTCATTTTCACGTTTCACACGTCCACGCAGGCGTAGTGTACTAAATCTTTTATGTTCAGGGGGTGTCATTCGTTTTTTCAGTTCATCTACCAAAGTCTGAAAATGTACCTTTTTATCTGGCGACAAAGAGTGATATTCATCTAGTGCATATTCTGACAAATGCATTGGTAACCTATCAAGTTTCTTCTGGTCAGACCAACTGAGTCCCTTAGCAACCCTATTAAACTTTTCAATAAAGTCTGAGAAACTGTCGTGGGGCTGCCCTTCGAAAATGCCTATCATAGCTTCAACACCAGATAGCACAGGTCTTTCATCTTGTACTTCTTTAATTTGGGCTGTCAACGACGCTAAAAGTTCACCTTCTTGCTTTATCTTATTTAGTGCCTCCTGTGCTTGTTCTTCAAGTTTTTGAATAGATCTATTAATCTGCCTATTATCTCTATCCTCATTCTGCTGGGTACTACTAGCCATTGTATAGGTCTGACAGTCAAGAACAACTTACGTTACTTGCTAATCCGCAAAACAATTCCAAATTTGAAGCCACTATCCAAATCCAAAGCCAAATTACCGAGTCCGAACGCCTGTTTCGGCACCAAACTTGTAACAGGACTTCCACGCGTACAACAAGCCACAAGCCCACCGTTTATTTAACTTCACAAGACACGCCAGAAAACTCCAAACTAACTGCACATCAACTTTTAAGCGCTTGAACCTTGTTATATCAAACCACCTAAAAACTGTATATTTAGACTCTAATTTTTGGAGCTCAGTGTGGTTTTTAGAGGTCTGGGCTGGCTCGTTTTGGAAACCAAACGAGTCACAACATAGGTCAGCGTTGTATAAACGGCAGCCAGTCGGCTACAGATTCAACCGGCATTTTTTTAAATAAAGTCTCCTTAAAATTGATTCATATACACATAATGGCAAATTCAGTTAGCGGGATCATGTAAAAAATTTTTAGGAGCAAGCCAAGCCAACAAGCCAAACTACACAACAGGAGAATGGAAATTTAACAGTTCTGGCCATTTTTCTAAGCTCATGCACAACGCATAAGCACAAAAATAAACATTATTAAATTTTTGTAAATTTTCTTGACCCAAAATGAAATTTTTTTTAATTGCTCATATTTTAGGTTAAGATATAAAACCCCAAAGTTCAGTGTGAATAGTAACTTTTGAATTTAAAAACTTATATTTCATTTAATAATTGACGAATCCTAAAATCGTGCATTTCGGGTCTAGATAATTTCTTTTAATTACTTATGCCATTTTTTGCATGTTTTTATTTGTTTTGATTTGAGTTAGAAAGTAGCAAAATTTGAAAGTGCTCAAATTGGTCAAATTGGCCTGCTTATATCAAGTGTCACATAAAGTATACTTGTGCTTATGCAATGAAACTTCACACGATAGGGGAAGAGAAATAGCGCTTTCCAACTATATAAACAAGTTCCTTTAAAGTTAATATTTCACTGAAGACTAGCCTGTTGAAAAACACTGCACATTCGTTAGTACCACCTTAAGGTAGTAGTTATGCTTTCGACGGTTTTTATAACGTGCTATAACTTTTGATTGACTCAATGAATTTAATAGCTGTCTTTTTTTCGTTAAAGAACGTAACTTAAACTACACTTACGTACATTATCTAGCTTAAATCTGTAATAAGCAAGTCAGCAGACACTGTAAAAGTATTCAAATTTTGTTAAGTTTTGCGTCTTTTTTGTTTTGCTTGTAAAATTGACATGTAATTGCAACTAATTTCATTCTTTACACCAACATGGCCAATAACAGGGTGAATTTTTCTGCTAAGTTTGGTGCATTTATATGATGCAGAAAAGAAGTTCCGGACCTTTAATTTTGAATTTTTCGAATTTTTAAAAAATATAGATTTTTTGAATCTAATTTTTTTACGAAATAGGCTAAATTGATACAAATAAAAAATGACACATAAGAAATTGGCTAAAAAACATGTAAAATAACGCTTGAAAAGATTTCAACATCGAAACTTGAGATTTAGTCCACGAAAGTACTTTTTTACAGATTTCTGTGAATGAAATTAATGTAACGCAAAATTTGAGCTAACAAAATTTCTGAAATTTTAGTATGACGTAGACACATACGTACAATTACGTGATCATGTCACGTGACTCCCAGAGCACCCAAACGTGAGTGAATTTTCGGCAAACGATAACTCTGCTTATACTTTGCGTATAGGTAGTCACACATTATATACACCAAAATGTAGCTTATGTGCTTCTCTATTTGAACATTATTTTGGTTTTTAACATTTATGTCGGATTTGGATAAAAAATGTTATCATGTGTTTTCGAAGTCGAACTCTGAGCAATAAAATTTATATAAAAAAATTTTCTAACCTTATTTTAAAAACAAAAAAAATTGTTCAACTGCGCAAGACCTAAGACTATAATTGTGCAAAATTTTTATTAGAAAAAAATCTTACCAGCAATTTATAATCAAATGCCGAAAAATTGGTTTTGTATTCACACAGCCTATATTTGAGTCAGCTGAAAATGGTTTCTTGTGCGATTTTTTTTGCACAGAACGCAATAAAATTTTAATTTTTCATTACGACTAATAAAATTTACGTATTGTCTGTTTGGAAAACCTCAAAAAGCGTTGATGCACTGGCTTACTTGCTGAATTTGTGTAAAAGTCGAATAAATTCATCAAATTGTCCAATTTTTTCCAAATTTTTTGCTATAGAGATATGCACGTCAAAACATCAGAAATAGTATTTTGGGCAACTTTCCTTCAAGAATGATAGGTCATTTTGGCTGTTTTTAAAAAAGACGGCCCAAATCCTTGATTCCCGGAGCGCCCCCTTTAATAAACGGCCGTTTTGACTAGCTACTACTTTGGCTTAGGTAAACATAATATTTACCGAAAATTGTCGTAACTGGCTGAAAAATATTTTCTGTGACAATTAAAAATGATTGTTTCAAGCTATTTTAGCAGCAATTATCTCATAATAAATTATAGTTTCCTAAATTAATATGCGTACTATAAATTATTGATTGAAAATTAATCGTAAGTTGTCAAGTGTTTCTGCCGGCAAAACTGTCGAAAACGTTCCTGCCACCTTAAACTCGTCAGAAAGTGGCCAGATTTGAAGAATTCTGAAAATTTGCGAAGGTTATTTATATTGAGTTTGTGTTTATTTATAGCGTATGAGCTTGAAAAGTTCCCAAAACTGTTAAATTCCCATTCTCCTATTGTGTAGCTTGTCTTATTGGCTTGGCTTGATGAAGAAAATTTTTCACATGCTACACGTGCCTTTCCGGGTCCGTGAAGCTGGCGAAGAAAGTAGTGGCACAAACTCTAATTTTTACGGCACCAATTTACTCACATTTGTGCTAAATTTGTGCCGCAAAAATTGAAATTTGTTCCTTTACTGCAACGGAGAACGAGAGGGGGCCTTTTTAGTGGTGTTGACTTCACAACACGAGTGCCGACTTTCGCAGAATTTTTGTCATCTCTGAAACATAAACAAAACGTAGAGTTCTTTCGTTTTTTATAGCCAAAAGTTATCAGTGTAATTTGTGCCGCAATTAAAAAAAAGAAACACAAAAATTGGAAGCGAAAATTCATGTTCAAAAGTCGAAGTTTTGCGTCGATGTCTGGCTTCATTCCGCTAAATTGCCCGTTTTTTACGCGAGTACGACTGTTTTGTTTTTATGTATTTCTTGAAACATATGCAGACTTGGGGATGAATATTTGGCTCCATTTGAAGTTGTTTAGATGGGTAAAACTACGCATTTTAGAAAAAATGCACAAAGGTGCCTCATTATGCTTTACTTCTTGGAAAACGTAAACAATTCTGAAATTTTAAGAATAAGAAAATCAAATAGAGATTCTTTTTAAACAAAAAAGGTCCACAAGTCTCCCCCTAAGTTGTATTTAACCCAATTTCAGCAGTAAAGTAGCTTTTGAAAGTATCACTTCACATTTAGCGGATTTTTAAATGTTATTTAGCGGAATGAAGCCAGGCACCGACGCAAAACTTCTAATTTTAAACATGAATTTTCGCTTCCAAATTTTGTGTTTCTTTTTAAAGTTGCGG
>JASANF010012249.1:0-10190 GCA_030248245.1 Trissonchulus sp. WLG1_4 | reverse complement strand
ATGCATTCATTATTTAGTCCAAAAACACATAAAGCAACCGCCAGTTTGAAATTTAGGCGGGCTAAAATTTCACTGGCTGTTGCCTGCAGGTTGCCTGGTGATCGGTTGCTTGAAAATTTCCTCGTGTGATGTGAACGTATTTTAAAGAGTTGTAGAACACGATGAAATTGTATTTATACTCACTGCTAATAAAACAACCAAAAAAAGTGATAGGGTTTTTTTCCCGCATGGGGTTTTTTCCCGGAGGTTTCGAGACTTATTACTCAGAAACGTGAGTAGTTAGAATCCATTTTATTAGTGCAACAGTTAGGCGAAAGATGGCCGTTATAACAGCCGCGAGCATTAATGGATCTGATTTGTGTGGAGCACAGGACGACCCGAAAAGTTGAAAATAGGGTTTTTTCCCCGCACCACTATATATACTGGAGACAACGAACTAACCTTAAAAATTTCAATTTCTTTGACAAGCAAGTTTTTGGACTTGGCCAAATTCTTTTTTGTAACGCGTTTAACGGCCACTGGAACATTGGGCTTCTGAAATAGATAACATATAAATAACCAACCCAATAGTTATACAAAAAGCATTCGGCTATAGGCAAACTGCGCACACACACACACACACACATATATATGTACATTATAATACAATTAAACATTGATATGTACATAATTTATACAGTATAAATACACGTGATGTCGTATACCCTTAATGGTTAGCCTTCTATTCGGGCTACTTGCATGTTTCTAAATGTATGAGTCGCATGTGCGCATTACAATAAGTTAATTTAGACAATTTAAGCAAAATGTTGCAGGGGTCTGGAGGCGGCAGCCCCCAGAAGCCGAACTGATTTTACTAATTTCAATAGCCGACAGAGCTGTATTATACATTGTTTTTTCGCTTCGTGAGCCGCCATTATCGCCTTGTGAGCCACCGATTTTGCCGTCGTGAGGTCTTAAAAACATTCTAGGGGGGCGAGCTTGCCATCTGGGGGGGGGGATGAAAACTCCCCAACCCCCCTCCCACGCCCATGTATGTTTATAGGACAACATCTGTTAACTGAAGGCGTAATGGAAATTTTTTCACCGGATGATAACAACCAAAGGCACCCTTGTGCAAAATTTCAGTCGGAAGAAATTTTGGGGGGGAAGGCCCCCACGGTCCCACCCACCCCCCCCCCACGGGTGGCGATGGGGAGTGCGCGCGGACTGCGGAGCACGCCGCACCCTTAAAGTGTATAGATATCTAAAACAACGGTCGATTGTTTTCATAGAAAAAAATTTCAAAAATTCATATGAATTTATTAGTTACGTAACTCATATCATATAATATAATAGCTTGTCTACTGAAATGGGACAAAAAAAGCATATCATACCTCTCTGTAACGGCCTTTGTAGACAATGGCAAAGGCCCCATTCCCCAAAATATCCTTCGGATTATATTCAAATTCGCCCACCACTTCCATGATATTCATTAAAATTCACAATCAGTATATATATAAATCAATTTCAGACTGGATCAATCAAACGAATCGTAAATCATCGTAAGTCTACCATTGAAATAAATTATTAATGAGCAAAACACTTCGCCAGGTAAAATAATTGAGAAATTGATTTCTAAAAATACAGTATATACGTACATATTATGAAAATACCAGGATCAAACGTGGGCCGGTAGCAAACATATTATATAATATATCTGGGGGAGGGTGA
Organism: Trissonchulus sp. WLG1_4; assembly: GCA_030248245.1. Taxonomy (NCBI): domain Eukaryota; kingdom Metazoa; phylum Nematoda; class Enoplea; order Enoplida; family Ironidae; genus Trissonchulus; species Trissonchulus sp. WLG1_4. The sequence continues at coordinate 8,480 of JASANF010012249.1, read as the reverse complement.
GCCAATTTTCCGCCCATTATTGCTTCGTGAGCAAACACTTTTCTTTCATGAAGAATCCCCCAAAACGCCATTGGCCATTATGGTCAAATTTCAGTTTGGACTTCTGAGTTCGGATTGCAAATTCTATTTGTATACGGTCGCATTTTTGAAATTACCTAAGAACAAAGTTAGTCTTCCCTTACCCGCGGGTAAAACTAAAAAAGTTTCAAACACCAGACTGCAATTTGAACCTGCTATTCCAGTGCGCTTTGATGTAAGGGTACACGTAAATTTTTGCGATATTTGCGAAGCAATTTATATATCAACTGTCATCACAGTAAACGCAGCAAATTCTCGCAACCAGCAAAATACAGTCGCATCTTTCAAGAAAAATATAGAGTGAAATTATTACGTGTTAAAACTCTTAGTAAGGGAAAGGGGTGGAAACAATCGAGTTTTGAATCTATATATTTTAACGAAGTATATAAATTTCGCCTATTTAAAGTTGGAAAAATGACAAATTTTGGGAAAAATAAACAGAGTGTAACATGGGCTCTTAAATATAGTTTTACAATTGTTGCGGGGGTGTCTCAGGGCAGAAGTCCAAAAGGTACATCTTCGGCGGGGGGGGGGGGGAATTCAAAACACTTATTTTTTCAGCGTAAAAACACGACACGGCCAAAAGATGTTGATTTATTCAATTATAAAATAGGCGAAATGAACTTACTTAAAATGAATTTGAAATTCAAACTTTTATATATACTTTTTTGCGCAGCAGATGGCAATTAAACATTTTCCCCCAAAAAAATATCACATTTAAGGCATAAATACGGCGTTACAATAAATTCTAATGCCTCAAATCCTAGTTCAAAGTTTCCCTAATGGTCAGAGCCAAGCTCACGCTGACGGGCAATTTCGGTTTTAAAGTTCAGCTTTATTCATTTTTCCACAGTAGCCAGGGTTTTTTTTTGTGCAAAATACTGTGCATTTGCTCAATTGAAAAGTATTTTGCACAGTCCAAATTATTTTGCACAAACTTTGCACAACCTTTCAATCCAGAAGAAATGACGGTCCGGCGTCCTCTCCCCACGAAGTCTCACCTCTTTGTTCTGTGTTCCAAAATTTTTTGGCACGGCTCCTGTTAGCCAATTTACTGTGAAATTTCAAAAAATTTCTAAGTTCTACTCTGCACAGGGGTGAACTCTGGTCAAAATTTACGAGGTGCGACCCAAACCAACCCGCGGCTCAACAATCGTGGGTAACCCGCGACCCAACTCGCGCTGTAAACGCCGACCGGCGACCCACTTTGACCCACCATTCTACATATTCAACCTACCTGATGATTGTTTTTAGCTGATGCCCATGTATAAATTGCTCAGTGCACATCTGTACATGGCTCACAATTCACATTGCTAATATATTTTTAAATTAATGGCACTGCTACGCAGTACTCGAATTTCTGTAAAATTGGAGTCTGTTTCTGATGTAGTATATAATTTTTCCATGTTTCGCCGCTCGGAATAAAATTTAGCGACCCGCGCAGCGCAACCTGAAGTGGATACCCGCGGTTGACCCACGGTTCAAAGTTTCCGACACAAGCCAGGGCCAACCTGTGACCTGTGGGTACCAATAACCAGCGGGCACTCACGACCTGCGTCAACCCCTGACCCTGCACCTGCACTAGGGATGGAAGTCTCGGTTTTTTTTCCGAGACCGAGACCGAGACCGAGACCACGAAACCGAGACTACCGAGACCGAGACCAAATTCCGAGACCGCCAAAACCGAGACTCTGGGTCATTTTTTGCCATTTTTTCACCTATTTGTTTGATGACTTTTTACAAGTTTTTAGGTAAATTTACAAGACCATGGTCAGACACCTTATGTACATATAACTAACAGCTACATCACGGCAATGTTGGTTACGTTCCTGGTTCTTTCCTCCTTTTGTGTGGATGTGGGGCCGTGTCCACTCAAATACTGTGAAATTTTGACCTCTGTCCCAAAGCAGACGCAATTTGTCCTTGTTCACGCCAGAGAATAGCAATTTCAGACACTGTTTGGCTGAATTTAGTTAAAAATCGCTCAGCTTGTACTGGAATTACAAATGTTCTGCTAAAATATACACCCAAGATAAAAAGGGTTTTTAGCTCAAAAATTAGACCTGCGCGTCGTGACGCTCTTTCATTCTTTGCCTCCGGCGTGACACCCCTTAAAATTGTGCCCCCTCAATCCCCTGGGACTAAATTTTAGTTGGAGTAGAGTCTTCCCTTTTCATCTACCGAACTACATGGGTGGATTTCACCACGGTGGTTTTTAAAAACCATGGTTTTACGCACGTGTGCATATGATTTGCACATAATTTCATTACGAAAAATCGCCTGATTCGTTACGAATTTCGTAAATTTTCTAAAACCATGGTTTTTGCTCAGTTGAAATTTTAAACCTGCAGCATAGCAGGTTTTTATTCTGATGAAATTCAACTGAGCAAAAACCATGGTTTTAGAAAATCTGCTAAATTCGAAACAAATCATGCGATATTTCGTAATGAAATTATGTGCAAATCATATGCACACGTACGTAAAACCATGGTTTTTAAAAACCACCGTGGTGAAATCCACCCCATGTGTCACCCTCACCGCATAATTTTGAGTAGTGCGTCTAGTTGAACTTTCACAAATTTATTTTTGATTTTTTGCTAAACTCATACTAATTGGAAATTACAGTTAAGTATGTGCAGTCACCGATTGGCATAACAAAGTTGACCAGTTAAACACTAAAGATTAAAGAATAAAATATAATAATAATCACACAGACAGACTTGAAAGATAATATTATGAAATAAGAGACCTAATCACAAACATACATTTTTGTGTGTGTACTCTGTTTACTGATAAACTAAACAACCACGGTAAAGTTTTCGGAAAAAAATCGACAGAATCTCACTGTTTGATGTGAAATTTTGGTGAAATAAAAACTTCCGAAAAAATTTTCTGCCAAAAATATAAACCAAAGGGGGGACCACAGGAAAATTTTTCACAGATTTGAAAAACCGAGACCGGGTACAAACCGAGACTTTTCGACTACCGAGACCGAGACCGAGACTGGGCTAGTCTCGGGTTTTGACCGAGACCGAGATTTCCATCCCTAACCTGCACCTGTCTATTGTCTATGTTATGCATATACATAAACCCAAATTAATTAGATATATACTGTTAGCAGGGGCTGATCCAGGGTGGGGGGGGGGCAGGGCTGCGGCCGCCCCCCCCCCGAAATTATTCCCAAGTGAAATTGTACACAAGGGTTCCTTTGATTTGTAGTGCCCGCCGAAAAACATTTCCGATACGTCGCCAATTGACCAAATTTGGTCTAAAAAAACAAAATTTTCCAAATGTTTTTCTGGGGGCTGCGGCCCCCAGACCCCCGCAACTTTGTGGCATAGTATACCTTGTCATTACTTTTCATCAAAGCCTATGCATGAGTACACGAGTGTACATTGTACTGCATTTGCTTGTGTGCTATCTGATGTGACGCTCCCCCGTGTTTTAATTTCTTTGTCTGAGAAAGTTTCCGATACGTCTCTAATTGACCAAAATTGGCCTAAAATTCAAAAAAATTTTTTGCTGGGGGCTGCCGCCCCAGACCCCTGCGACTCTATGACTTCCTATTCCTAGTTATATATTATCTTTCATCAAAGCTTATGCATCAGGGTTTTTTTAAGCCATAGCTAAGGCCATGGCCTAAATTTTTTTGGATTGGCCTTAATTTTTTCAGCGATTGAGGCCAGCTGGCCTAAACTTTTTCAGCTGCGGATGCAGAAAAAAATTCCGATACGTCTCCAATTGACCAAATTTGGCTTGAAAATCAAAAATTTCCCCCAATTTTTTTCTAAGGGCTGCCGCCTCCAGACCCCTGCAACTAAGAAGTGCGTTTTAACCCGTTGTAAAAAATTAAAAATTCATCCCCTCCTAATTTTTTTCTGTTTTATGGTCGAAAAATGTCATTTCTTGTGAATTTAGGGTCCGTACTCCGTAATATAAAAAATCTTCTGGATCCTCGCCAATCCGTCAGCTGTTGGTTTGAGTTCCAAAAAAGCGCTCCAGTAACAAAAATAGATGCCGCTCTGGTAACAAAAATAGCATTATCTTTGAACGAATTTTGCTAATGTGTCATTTTTGTGTTAAAATTGCTGTTAAATGCATTTTAACACTTTTAAAATTCGATTCTCTCCAAAATTTGTTTTTGGCTACCCCTCTGTACAATATACTATGCTCATTTTTGTGAATAATTTTTGCAAAAATGCAAAAATGAGTTGGCCTAAGCTTTTCGTCAATTGGCCTAAATAAATTTCGGACCTGAGGCCAAGTGGCCTAAACTTATCAGACCAAAAAAAACCCTGCTATGCAAGTATACACAAGTACATCATGCTGCATTTGCATGTCTACACGAGTATATAATATCATGCTACATTTACTTGCGCAGTCTGATGTGACATTGCCAAGTTGTGAGAAAAAATTTCTGATACGTCTCCAGTTAACCAAATTCGGTCTAAAAATTGAAGAAATCGTGTGAGTGTTGAAATTGCTACAAAGTGCAATTTTAGTCCTTTACAAAAAATTGTACTCATTCCCCCCGAAATTTTTTTCTGGGTAGCCCACTGCACAACCAGTGGTAATGAAGAGACATGTAAAAGGCTCTGTCAAATCTTGCAATTGCGCAATGATGACTTTGTGCCTATGGAATTTTTTAAACCTTATGTCAGGCTTAGTGGGCTCAAATGCGGCTACAAAAATTTGCACAGTACAAAAGTAAAATGCACAGTCAAAAAGTATTTTGCACAGATTTTGCACACTTTCGAAAACGAAAAAAACCCCTGAGTAGCAAAAGTCCTTTTATTTGATGCAGGAAACTAAGACTAATTTTTTGCTCACCCACACCACAACGAAGTTTAATCGTGAGCACTAAGCCTCAGCCTAAGCACTAAGCCTAAGCCTGAGCTCTGAGTCTAAGCACTAAGCCTAAGCCTGAGGCCTAATTTGACGGAAAAACCTGCTAAGAAACATCAAAAATAAGTTTACCACACTAAAAAACCTCAACTAGCTTCATAATTTAAAGAATTTCGCAGATATATATAGCCCGATTTTTGCAAGGAACCTTACTTGTGTTGTAACGCTTCAATCAGCCTGGTCCAGGTAGCTTCAGAAAAAGTTTTGTAACTTTCAAAGCCTAACGCGATTTACAAAATTTTTTCAGCATTTTGTAGCTTAGAAGTTGCTCATTCAATGGTGGCAGCAGGTTTTTATTTCATGGAGTATTTTTGCCTAAATCCGATTTTGCGCTAAAATTTTCATGTAAAGTTTAATTTTTGGACTAAGTTTGATTTTAAAGCTAAAGCTTATAGCCAGTCGGGAAAAAAACCCAGTTTGGAAACTTTTGGTCATATCCCAAGTAATACACAAAATTAAAAGTTTCTTTTTATTTTCTTATCAAACCTTACCCTAAGCCGTAAAATGCGGATCAAGTGCAGTTGGGGGGGGGGGAATAGTGGACCTATTTTTTTGAGTAGAGCACCTTGAAGAAAGCATTTTTTGTAATAGAACCCCTATCCACAAATTTGGATTTTCTGAGCTATGACGCCTTGAAAATTGCATTTTCAGTGTTTTTGGAAGTGAACGCAGGCCAAAGTTCGAAGCCAAAAATGGCTATTATCTTTGTTTTTGGATAGTTTTGAGTGCGTTATGATGTTTTACGGTATCGTCTAGGCTTAGTTGGCAGTATTCTCTAGGCTAAGCTGGCAGGATTTTTTCTGAAAATTTCGATGTTTTTATTGCCTAAGCCTGAGCCTAATCATGAGTAACCCGAGTAATGATCCGGAGTCCCCCTATATCCCCTAAAATCTAGGGGGGGGGGTCAAAATTGAACGCTCTTTCGAATAGGCTAGGTTAGAAGTTTGTAGGATGTAAGCTTTAGCTGGAAATCAAACTTTGTCCAAAAATGAAACTTTACATAAAATTTTTTGCGCAAAATTGGATTTCGTCAAAAATACTGAATCAAATGAAAACCTGCTGTTACCATTGCAAGAGCAACTTCAAAGCTACTAAATGCTGAAAAAAAATTTGTAAATCGGCTCGAAAAAAAATTTGTAAATTTGTAAATTTGTAAAATTGAAAAAGTGAAACGTGTGGGCAAACCTTACATTTTTGCGTATCAAAATCGACTACTTTTTTTGGACCTGGCTCCCCGCTGCCGATCGCGATCGAGTTGAAAATTTGCACTATGAAAGAAAAAAATATGAATGCAGACGTGAAAGTTTTTTGATTTTCAAATTTTGGCTCGCAGCACTATTTGGAGTCGCTCAAACACAACTGATTTTTGAAAAATCGATTTTTTGCAAAATGAAAACTAAAAATCAAAAATCGAAGATGGATCGCGTCTAGATTTTTGAAAGATCTTTCTAGCGATACCAAGATCGTCAAAATCGGTTGAAGTTTCGTTGAGCTAGGTCAAAAACAAAATTAGTGTGAATAGGAAATTCGACATGGTCATAAAATTTGACACATTCACATTAAAGTGCTGAACTGTATTCTAAACAGGTTTTTTGATGTCTCTGTGATGTACAATTAAAGTGGTATTGCTATTTATTGCATGAGCTGAGCGCCGAACATGAGTTTTGTTGCTGAGCGCTACCTTAAGGTGGCGCTCCTGAAATGTGGGTTTTGGCCACTATTTTAAAAACGCGCAAAAATAAACATGCCTCGTAAGAACAAAAGTTGTTCAGAAGTGAATTTCATTTAATTTGATGCCCATATCACATGAAAAAAAATTTTAAAATTTTTGAGCTTTTTGAGCAAGAAAAATAGATTTTTTCAGAAATCGCCTTACAAGCCAATGCATTTACACGTATGTAATGAATTTGAAAGACTGAAAAACACAACCAGCTGCGTTTTAGTTGAACAAACTTTAAAATTTTCGGTGTTATATTGAGTCTGGTGTAATTTTTTTGTGAAATAACGCAATATTTTTTGCATGAGACAGAAATATAGTGCGTGTGAATACAAACGCAAATTTTCGGCTTGCGATTTTAAAAAATTGGCTCAACAAAAAAAGTTAAAATTTGGCACATAAATGCACCTTGTCGTCTTCGAGCGGTCGCAAAATTTGATTTTGAGCAAATCGATAGTATTTTAAAAATTTAGTCAAATTTATGTTTTTCGAAAATGGTGATTTTTGTGTTTTTCAATATATCAATCATTTTTGTCAAAAATCAGATCTTGCGACCGCTCGATCACATTATGGCAAGCAAAATGAGCTATTGGTTGTGCAATAGCTATCTACCTATGAAGAGAAATCGAAAGCCGAAAATCCACTCACGTTTGGTCTACAGTGAATGCTAATTAGTATCAATCAACTTCATATTTTGTGTTTGGGCATGCTTTTACACCGGCTTGCTATTGTGTATCTAAAATTGTCCCCAGACTGCCGTTTTTTGAAAAGTCACATTTCAGGAGCGCCACCTTAAGGTGGCGCTTCGAGAATTTGTTTTTTGACGAATTATTTTTTCTGGAGCAAAATCGACATATAGTTCTTGAAGAAAAGTTGTTCAGAATGTGTTCAGGAGTCGATTGATGTGTATAACTCAAATTTAAAAAATTGAAAAAATCCGAAAATTCGAATTTTGCGTTTTCGTGAATATTTTTCTAATATGACCAAACGTAAAAAAGAAAAAAGTGCGCAAAAAATCGAAGTAAAAATAAATTACTTTCCTTTTTGATAAATAGACAAACATAGTTGAAGCAAACGTCTGTCAAATCAAGCCATTCGCACAGAAAAATAAAAACATGCAGCAAGCCAAGCAACATTTCAATTAAAAACCAAGGTTTTTTGCCAAAGGGCACAGATTCCAAATCGCATGTTTTGAGTTGAGACATAAAATTTTGACACAATATATAAGAATAATCAAAGAAACTGACTAATTTTTATTTTTTTAATAAATGGACTTTGAAGCGAGATACTTGTTGTTAAAGTTGCATGGAAAGTTAAAAATCCTTATAACTAAAAATTTGAAAAAAAATTCACAAAACAAAAATTTATCATCCCAGACGTTTGAAAACCTTTCAAATGAGCTATAAATTGTCTAAATTGATAGAGTTTGAATTGAGTTATGTGTGCCCTGTGAATAGGGTTTTTGCAAGTCACGTGACATACACAAAAAATGAATTGAGTCAAATCCCTTTGCAAAATTGCTCAATTTGATACCGCGCACCTTGCTAAATTCCAATATAACCGTGAAAGCAAGAATTTACAATTTTCGAAGTACGTGCAAATTCTCGGAGCGCCACCTTAAGGTGGCGCTTCGAGAATCTGTTTTTTGGCGAATTATTTCTCCTGGAGCGAAATCGACCTATGGTTCTTGAAGAAAAGTTGTTCAGCAGGTGTTCAGGAGTCGATTGACGTGTATAATTAAAAATAGAAAAATTTTGAAAAAATCCGAAATCAGAAATTT